>JAADXQ010000032.1:0-54665 GCA_023337915.1 Pythium angustatum | reverse complement strand
TTTGTCCAAAGGTTCTGTTCAGGAGAATGAATTTTGGCTCTGGTCTTTTGTTTTGGAGAACTTCCTGGACAACATGGTAAGTTCGGAGGACGCTAAGTTCGTCCAAACTGTTTCTCCAGGAAATCAAACTAAAGTTCTCTATTGGCCGCCTCGTGTCCAGTCTGACGTTCGATAGGATCGTCTTCACGCTTCAAAGACCAGCAGCGTGCTCCTCTATCGCTCGCCGCCTCTCGCTTAGAACAATGGAAAATAAGAAACCCGTTCATGGAACATCAGATCATACATAAACACCGACACATGCAACCGAAAAAAAAAGAAGCACGCGATCAGCAGTCTCGGTTCGATGGGTCCGGCGGGATGAGTTCCGGTCGGGAAGAGAGGTTCACCTAGAAACAGAGAGATGTCAGGGTACTGCACAGGGTACACTGTGTGATCCATCGGGTTACACCATACCCATCCCTAAGTACGCACGAACTTGGGATACAGGGTACCCCACTCGCCTCCTGGTGGTTACGCTGTACCCGCTCACGTTTTTCGCCGCCGTGTCGCGTGCTTCGTCCATTTTCGCGCCGTCTTTCACCCGCTCAACCTTTTCCGCATCATCAATTCCACCAATCCGAGCGCTGCTTTTCTTCTGATTGGTTGAAAAGAAGTAGCTGCGTCACTCATTCCGGCCCTAACGTTCTTCTCCCACGCCAGCGGTAAGAGGCGGCCTGAAGCCACTCGCATTTTCCACGGCACGAAGGCGACACAGACACAGACGCCTTCCGTCTCTGTCTCACTGTGCAAGAGGGTCTAAACTGACTGCACCTACGAGAACACCAGTCTCTCTCTCTCTCTCTGCCGCGTCTACGGTGTACGCCGACCATCGTCACTTTAGATCTCTCTCTCTCTGTCTTCACAACGATCGACGATCGTCACGCGACCATGGGCGACAGCGAGACGGATGCGCTGCTCAGCGACAAGCGCAGCCCCGCAAGCAGCAGTCTGCGCCACAGTAACAGCAACAGTACCAGCAGCGGACGTCGCGTGCGGCTCTCGCTCGTCGCGAACGACGACGACCACGAGCGCCGGCGCAGTGACCGCGACGACGGCATTGAACTGCCCGAGACCACGCGCCTCACAAGCAGCACGAGCGCGTCCAGTGGCGGCGGCGACGAGGAGGTAGACGAAGTAGACGAGCCAGAGGCGTCGGTCGAAGGCGCCGATAGCGACCCGCTCGAGACGGACAAGCAAGGCCAAGCGGTAGAGCAAGACGATGCCCAAGAAGAACACGAACAAGACGACGCCGAACGGAAGGAGCTGGCGGAACTAGCAGCAGTCACATCACACGACCGCGTGCTTAGTTCCAAGCCACGTCCGAGTGCGAGCACAACAACCACGCCGCTGCTGGCGCTGGCGCGTCGCCCGCAACCACAGCAGCCGTCCCAGCCGCAGTATTACCAGGCAGCCGGCAGCGACTTTTCGCTCGGGATCCAACGCACGCACTCGTTCCCAGACGACCTTTACTCGGGCGCGCGCTTCGCACGGTTCGAGATTGAGGAATCGCTGCGCCAGAAGCAGGGCACGAGCATCCTCGACTGGCTCCACGCCAAGCGGCAGCAGCTGCAGCAACAGAAAGCCGCCAAGCAGAAGTCGGCCGACGACGAGCGCGACCACGACAAGAAGCTCAAGGCGCAGCACCTCGAGTCATTCGACTATGACTTTTTCGAGAGCCGCGTGAACATGCAGCACGACCACGAGCAGACCGAAGAGGCCATCCGTGCGCTCAATATCGGGCGCTGGATCATGACGTTTAGCATCGGTCTCTGCACGGCCATCGTCGCGTGTTTTGTCGACACGTTCACCAAGATCTTCTCGGATTTTCGCACGTCCAGCATGGAGCAGTACGTCGCCCGCGAGAAAAGCGGTGAGCTGCCGTTTGGTGCCGGCTTCGCGGTCTACGCCGGCGTCAGTGTCTTTTTCGTGTCGGTCGCGGCGTACATGGTCGCGATCCTCTGCCCCGTGGCCGGCGGCTCGGGCATCTCGGAGATCAAGGCCACGCTCAACGGCATCAAGATCCACCGCGTTGTGCGGTTCAAGACGCTCTTCTGCAAGGCCTTTGGCATTCTCTTCTCGGTCGCTGGCGGCCTTGCCGTCGGGAAGGAAGGTCCTATGATCCACAGTGGCGCCGTGATTGGCGCGGGTCTGTCACAGGGCAAATCGTCGAGCTTCGGCATTGACACGAGCTGGACCAAATTCAAGGGCTTCCGCAACGACAAGGAGAAGCGAGACTTCATCTCGTGCGGTGCCGCGGCCGGTGTAGCTGCTGCGTTCGGGGCGCCCATTGGCGGTGTGCTCTTTGCGCTAGAGGAAGGCGCATCCTTTTGGCACCAGAACCTCACGTGGCGTACGTTCTTCTGCGCAATGGTCTCGGCGTTCGTGTTCAACTTTTTCATCTCGTTCATGGAGACCGACAAGATTGCGAACGAAGCGAGCGGTGGCGAGTCGCTCGAGCACCACGTGTTTTTCGGTACGCTCGGCACGCAGACAGGCACGTTCTCGTTCGGTCCATTCATCGGCAGCAAGTCGTACGAGATCCTCGACTTGCTCCTCTTCATCACCATGGGTATGCTCGGAGGTCTCTTTGGTGCGGCTTTCAACCAGGCAAACCGCCACCTGACGCTCTGGCGACAGCGCATGATCACGAACCGCTGGGTCAAGTTCAGCGAGGCGCTGCTGATTGCGTTCTCCATGGCGGCAGCGTCGTTCTGGCTGCCGTACTACTTTGGCGAGTGCCGTCCGCTCGGCGGTCCGTACGCCGAGTCGCTTGTGACGCATTACTGCCCAGAAGGCCAGTACAACGACCTCGCGTCGCTGCTCACGGTCACGTACTCGACGTCGATCAAGCAACTGCTTCATTTCACGGGCGACGCGTCGTTCTCGCCGACCTCGCTCGTCATCTTCTTCTCGATGTTCTACCTGTTTGCGTGCTGGACCTACGGCATTTCGGTGCCCTCGGGGCTGTTCGTGCCGTCGCTGCTCTCGGGTGCGGCTTTTGGCCGCTTGTGTGTCATGGCCGTCCACTGGTTGGGTTTTCCGGTCGGCGCACAGGACGGCATGTTCGCGCTCATTGGCGCCGCGTCCATGCTTGGTGGCATGGCACGTATGACCATTTCGCTGACGGTCATCATCCTCGAGTGCACGGGCGTGATCGAGTGGGGTCTGCCCATCATGGTCTCGCTCATGGCCGCCCGGTGGGTCGGCAACTCGTTCAACGAGGGCCTCTACGACATTCACATTCACCTCAAGCACCTGCCGTTCTTGGAGTTCGACCCGCCTTTCTACGCCCGGTTCCTGCGCACCGAGAACATCATGAGCACGCCGCCCGTGACCGTGAATCAGATCGCCAAGGTCGGCGAGATCTACGACATCTTGCGCGACTGCAACCACGGCGGCTTCCCAGTCGTTGTGCCGGGGAAACCCCGCGAGGGCGAGACCGCGAGCGACGCGCGTCAGCGCCTGCGCCGCCGCAACAAATTTGCTGGGCTCATCTATCGCCGCCACCTTTGCGTGCTGCTTCAACGGAAGGACTTTTTCATCGAGAAGCCCATGCCCTTTACTCGCCGCCCCGCGGGCGACACGACACTGCTCTACAACGATCAGTACGCACTGTCGTACCGTGACCTTGAGAGCAACTACCCGCGGTATCCGACCATCCAGGACATCAAGCTTGACGAAGACGAGCGCGACCTGTGGATGGATCTTACGCCGTACATGAATACGACCCCGCACACGGTCCAGGATCAGACACCCGTGCCACGTGCCTTCCGTCTCTTCCGCTCACTCGGTCTGCGCCACTTGGTATGTAGTGTCACGCCCCCATCGTCGATCTCACTGGGACATGCGTCTGATCGCTCTTGTTCTTCTTTTTTGCTGTAGGTGGTGCTCAACCGCAACAATGAAGTGCGCGGCATGATCTCGCGGAAGGATCTCACGCCGTCCCACCTCAAGTTTTGTCTCGAGACCCTGAGCGAGACCGAGAAGATGCGCATCCAAGGCTACTTCACACGCGGGCGCTCGGGCTCGGAACGGTTCGAAGACGTCGAGAAGACGCTGCTGAACATTGTCGACAACTCGTAAGCTGCCTCTCCCTGCCACGTCGATGTGTGGGCATTTTTGGTTGTACGGCGTGCTGTATTTTTAGTGGCGATAGAAACGAAGTCATTGCGGGCAAGCGACTTCCACCAGGTAGCGCCCAGCGGTGTCACAATGGGACGGCGCAGTGATCCATCATAGACGCTTTTGTATTGGCCAAAGGGGAACGCGCGAGTTGGTTCGTTCGGATGGAAGGTATTGTTGTGTAGGCAGATCCCGATGTCGTCGTCACCGAGCCGCGGATCGCCCCGTCGCGGTGCGGGGTCTCCGACCAAACCGGCGGGTGCAAACCCGTCAACAGCACAAGCCACGTTGACCCCGCGACGTCCAGTAGCTCAACGCGTGGCAGGTGGGGACGCTCATGCCTCGCCCTCGGCTGGCTCTCGCCTCGCGACGTCGCTTGCTCTGGCAGCTCAGGACTCCCAGACGATAACCTCCACAACGTCTCCACCAGGGACAGCGTATGCTAAGACAGGCGGTGCTAGCGCAGACAGTGGCGAGAGCGGCAACCCCCACGTGCGAGCGATCCAGTCGCGCGTTGCTGAACTCGTGCGGCGGTACGACGAGTCGATGGATAGCGGTCGCGCGGATGCAGACGGCGACGATGAAGAGAACAACCGACTGGACGTGCCCACACGATGGCGCGTAGGCGACGTGCTGCTCGCGACCCACTCGGCGTTGGCCAAGACCAGCACACGCACGGAGCGTTCCATGATGTCGGATTTCGGCGACGATGAAGAGGTGCTCTCGGCAATCGGCGAGGGCGAGCACAGCTTCTCGCTCGTGTTGGAGCAGGCAACGCAGAAAGCAGAGCAGATGAAAGCCGTGCTAGCCAAGACGCTTCACGTAGTCAAGCAGCTGCAGCTCAGCGACGAACTCGACGACGCTGACAAGGATGCGGCCGCGGCCGGCTCACAGCAAAAGCTGCGCGAACTCAAGATTACAGTGGAGGCGCTTCACAAGGAAAAGTCGATGGTGCTGGGGCAGCTCCACGAGCACGTCAAGTCCCACAAGGAGATGGTCGCGATGATGGAGGAGCAGAGTCAAGAGCTGCGCAAGGCGCAGATCGCGGTCGCGTGCAAGCAGGACGAGCTCAAAACCGTGCGTGAGGACTATGCGTTCCGCTTGACCGATCTGCAGAAGATGAACGAAACGTCCCAGCAAACCGTCAGCATGTGGCGCGACAAGTACCAGTCGACGCTCAAGACGCTCGGTGAGACCGAGCAACGTGCGACGGAGCTCGAGCAGCGCGTGCAGGCCGAGGGCGAGGAAGTCACGAAGCACGACTTTATCCTGCGCGCCAAGAATATGGAGCTGGAAAAGTACAAGGAGCGGCTGAAAGAATGCGAGGCAGCACGGCTACTCGCCGAGACGGCCCAGCGGGAAGCGACCGCGGCGGCAGCCGAAGCCGCGGCCGCAAACAAGCGAGCAGACGCGGCGGCCGCGAGCAAGACCAAGGCGAGCAGTAGCAGCGATGCTCAGCCGAAAATGACGAGCAAAGAACGCCAAGAGTTCGAAGCCAAGATCCGGCAACACGAGGCCACGATCCGCGATCTGCAGCGGCAGCTGTCGGCGCTCACAGACGCGCGTAGCAAGTTTGAGGGCGACAACAACGAGCTCGCACGGATGGTCCGTGACCTGCAGGCCAAAGCCCAGGAAGTCATGAACTCGCGTCCGTCGGGCGGTGCGCTGGCCCCGCGCATGGCGAGTGTACGTCGCGCGTCGCTCACGCTGTCGCTACGCACGGTGACGAGCACGAAGAAGCGTGCATCGTCGAGCTCTGGCAGTCGACGCGGCAGCCAGTCGCTTCTGCCCGACGATCTGTCGACTGGCAGCGACGACGACGACGAAGACTCGGAGGCCGAGCGCGACGAGCGGGAACTGAACGACTCGGTGCTGCAAGTCGTGACCTCGGTGTTCCCGCAGCGCGTGCCCCCAATGGAAGATCAGTCGGACGAGACGCTGAACAGTTCCATCGCCGAGTACGAGGCCGACCCGACGAGGAATCCGATCGGCCCCGTCACCGAGGACGACGCCACGACGGCACGCCGCCTGACCGCGACGATGGCCGACCAACAGCGACCCGAGAGTCCTGGTAGCGTCACAGAAGTCAACAGCACGAGTAGCAGTAGTGGCGGTTCGCAGATGGAAATCGTCAAGCTGCAGCTGGCCCACGACGAGCACATCGCGCGGCTCAAGCGGCAGTACGTGACAGCCCTGCTCGAGTACAAGAAGCTGATTATCGAGCAGTACGAGCGACGTCAAGGCGAGATCCAGCAGCACCACCGCATGGAGATTGAGAATTTGATTCTCGCGGTGCAGGAGAAGTTCAAGCGCGAGCTCGAGCGTCGCGGCGAGCACGTGTTGCAGGCCAAAGAGTCGCTCAAGCTGCTATACCGGGCGATGCAGATGAACGATGCGGGCAATGGCCAGCGCAAGCGAACGGTTCTCGGTGGGTTTGATGAGGAACGCGGCGACGACGGCGATGGTGCCGCAGACGAGCCCGTGCCGCTCAAGTCGATCTTGCGCGCTGCGGTGTTTGCGATGTCAAGCTCGAAGGGCCGCAACCAAGAGGCAAGCGCCGACATCGCTCGTCTCTATGAAGATCTGCGGACCAAGAAGAATACGCCGCGCACGCCCGTGGTCAAGCACGACACACCGCGTGCGCCGGAGGTCGCAGTCCCAGCCGAGCCCGAATCGAAGAGCGAGACCGACTGGGCCGCGTTCCTCAAGAGCATGCGTGCGAATCGCGACGGTTCCAACCCACCCGATGCTGCAGGAGGTAGAAGCACAGCTGGTGCGCCGATCGTGCACGTGGCATGTCAAGTAGACGAGCGCGATTTCGTCATCTTCGACCTCAAGGGACTGCGCGGCAACCACGTTGCACCAGAGAACCTCGACGGGTACGTGCTGCCATCGTCGGCGCTGCATGCAAGAGGCGGTGGCGACTGCGATCTCTCGATGTCTCGTCGCGCGCCGGGGCAACTCGCGCGTGGCCTCCACCACGTGGGCGGGTCGCTCGATGGCATGCTGTATCTTCACGAAGGCGCGTTGCTGTCGGACGACGTCGTCGCGGAGCTGCGCGCCGTGTTGCCGTTCCTACCGCCGGGCTCGTATTTTGTCTCGAGCGCGCTGCGCCATGAACTGTTGCTGGCTATGCTGCGGTTCTACGCAGAGCTCGGGAAGCGCCACGCAGGGAAGCCTCCACGCGGCCAGCCACAGCAGCCGTATGCGCTGTCAGCGCCGTCGCAGCAACCACGCGACGACGCCGTGGAGATCGTGCTGGGCAGTCCGCGCGACACGCCGTTCCTGCGCCGCAAGGCCGTCGAGTCCGTCGAGCGGCGGCAGCGACTGTCCAACGGTGGACTCGCCATGCTGCAGCCCACGCCAGTCGCATCCATCTCCACAGCAAGTCAGCATCAGCGCGCGGGCGGTGGGTGCGTGTCCGCCTCGATGGCTACAACGTCACTGTCCCACGTGCGTCACTCGCATAGATCCTCTAGCTAATGACTTGAAGACTCCTTAAACCGGGTACTTATCGTTCGAAAACCAGACACACCTTGGGTCCAGTGTACCCAATCGCTGGTACATGACCAGCATTCCGCTTCGAGGAGCTACTATCCAATATCAGTATGCGTGGCTCTTTCGGCGTGGTGCTGCCTTGTTGTAGTGGGGGAGGCCGCTCTGGAACGAAGCGAAGAACAACACACGCGCTTGGCACTCCCATACACACACTCCCCTCGCCCCACCGCCGCCGCAGCCGTCGCGCGCTCCACCTTCGCGCTCACTCTCTCTCTCGTCGAGAGCGGACGCGGGAGACGATCGACGTATCGCACTTGGTCACTGGCGCTCTCGCGTCGACTGCTGTGGACAACGTCGGCGTGAGCCATGTATTCCAGCAATGTGAGCAACTTGGACCAGATCCTCTCCTCGTTGCAGTGCTATCTGGTAGGCCCCGCTCGATGATTGCACGCATGCGCTTGTACCTATGGACTAAAGCGCGAGTGAGTTCGTCTGGATGGTAACAGCAAAGCTCTCGAGTTCGTCAAGATTCGTACAACCTCCTGCGGCAGATCCCGTCCCTCCAGCCCAATTGTGGCACCTTTGGTACGAAGCCACTTCTGCTGGCGATTGTGTTGCTGGTAGTGAATGACATGTCCCTTGTGTGATGCTTGGCAGCACACAATGATGGAACTACCAGCACGCTGTTGAACCTTGAAGGCACGATTCCGATCTTCTACCGCAACAATCAGTACAACATTCCGGTCGAATTCTGGATGGTGGAAACGTATCCGATGGCACCGCCTGTATGCTTTGTTCGACCCACGCCTGGTACGCCATCATTGTAAAGTGTGAACGCACCCTTTGTGTTGATGTAACTCACGCGCTTCGCGTTCTCATAATGGCAGATATGATGGTCAAGCCCGGGCACCCACACGTCACGAGCGAAGGCTTCGTACGAATTCCGTACATTTCAGAGTGGCGACAGGTACGATTCCACTCGTTGTCAAAACTACCGGTAACGGGTTCGTATTTTAGCTCACGATGGATTGAGTGCAGGATTTCACGTTGGTCGAGCTCGTCGCCCACATGTGCTCCATCTTCAGTAACATTCCACCAGTTTTCCGGCGTCCGGTCCAAGCTGTCCCTCAGTTTCCTGTAGCCGCATACAGTGCGACCCCGTCCCCTGCGTCGAGTACATCGTCATCGTATCCTCAAGTGGGATACTCGCCGTCCGGTTCCTCCTCTTCCTACCAGGGCGCTCAGCAACAGCAACAGTACCAGGCATACTCTGGCTACCAGAACCCGAGAACACCATCCCAACAGCCCAGTGAGTCGTTGTTTGGTACACCATACTCGGCTTCGCCTTCGCCCCCAGCTGCCGCGGCAGTCCGATACGAAGATCGTGCAACTTCGTTGAAGCTGGAAGTCACTGGAAAGCTCCAGCAGGAGATGGAGAGGCTGTTTAAGCGCGTCCGAGGTTTGTCTTTGGTTTTCGTGGACGGAAGAGGACGCTGTGTCTAAATGATTTAATGGTTGGTGATGGATGTGCAGATGATATCGATATGCAGTTTGAGCACCAGCTTCAGCTGACTCAGTCGAGAGAGAACGTGGAACGCGGCATTCAGTCGCTGGAGTTTCTCCGTGATGACCTAGTGCGTGCTGCCGACACCATTGAAGCGCAAGACACGGACGTCCAGGCTTGGCTGGACGAGAACGAAAACAAGGTGACGCTCGGCGTGTGTGGGCACACACATGACCAGTGGGGTTTGGAGACAACTGACGTTCTCTTGACTGCGGCGTAGGACACGGTGGATCCTGATACCATCCTGATAGAAGGCGACGCTCTCTCCAAGCAGTACGTCGAACGGACCGAGTGTTTCTGCTTGAACGATGGTGGCTTACGTTGCTTCCACTGCGCCACCAGATTACTTGACGCGATCGCCGAGCACCAGGCAATCGAAGACGCGCTCTACTTCATGGACCGCGCGCTCAGCAATGGCGAAATGGAGCTCGCAGCGTTTCTCAAGGAAGTGCGCAAGCTCTCCCGCCAGCAGTTTATGCGCCAAGCGCTCATCCAGAAAATCACGGAGCGGCAGCAGCAGTTGGCTACGCCGACGTACCATAATCTCCAAAGCTGAGCCGCCCTGGGAGAATGCAATGACCCTTTCTGCACCTGTTGTTCCGTTGTTCGTATTGTCTGCGACGGATTCGGGTCGGTATCTTGTGCCTTGGCTAACCGAAAGCAGTTTTGAATGGATTCCGCTACAAAACACGGTACCATGTAGCTTCTAGCGTGACAGCATCTGTATCGGAATACCACCCTTTTCTGTAATCTGTAAAAGAATCCCCTCTCCACACAAAGAGCGCGAAGACCAAAAGCAGCGCCAACACCAAAAACACGTGCCAACGAAATGCCGTTGCTGTTGGTCGTGGCCCACGACTCGTGGCCCGTCACTGTGCCCAACGCGGAAGCGGCGCTCCACCGACCTTCATTCTTCTTCCATCGACCCCAAAGGGAAACCCCGCGGCCATGGCACCTGCCAACAGAGGAAACGCGAGCGCGTCGTGGCGACGCCACTGAGGAAGGCGCCGGCGACCATGAAGACCACGACGTCGACGACGCGGCTCGCGCGTGCGACGGACGCACAGCTGCAGCGCCTTCCGCAGTACAATCGACCGCGTTGGCAGACGCGCACGGTGCGTGCGGTCATCATGAACGACACACCCGATGACCATGACGACGACGACGACCAAGACGACCCAAAGGAAATCAAGGACGGCGCAGATGATGGCAGGGAGCGCGCGACGACCAAGCGCACGAAGAACGGACCTGTCGTGGTCGCGCAGCAGCCGATCGAAGTGCTCGACGGCGCGTCGCTCGCTGACGTGCACCAGCTCATCACGACGTTTTGCGCGGCCACGATCCCGCGGCGGTTTGTGTTCCAAGTCGTCCACTACCGACATATGAACGGTGTTGAAGACGACGAACGGGACGTCTCCATCGAAGAAGCACTCGACAGTGATGGTGTACTCACAGTACTGATCCCGCCAGCAACAAAGCAGTGGTCGCAGGAAGTGCCCACTGGCGAAAGCGCGGGATCGCACTCGTCCCCGTCGGTCAAACGACTCGCATCGTCGTTCAGCGCCGCGCGCATGCAGCTGGGAGAAATTGCCGCTGCTGTCGATGTGTTCTTCCATCACAATCGTGAAGTGATCATTGAGCTGTCGGCATTTTCAGATCACAGCGGCGCCAAGCTGGACCGACTGTCACGGACAAGCTCAAGATCCAGCTCGTGCCGAAACTGGTTGCGGACAAGGTGGGTATGAGCGAGGGGATGGTTGCCATCCTAGTCTCATCATCTCGTGGTCAAGAGAAGATTGTCAAGAAGCTCTTGAGGCGATTGCACCTCTCCGTCGGCGTCATTGATGGGGAAAGCGAGCACAAGGAGCCAAATTAGCAACGGACGGCTCGAAATGACCTGGACGACTCCGAATTGCATGTTCATAAACGCGTACGAGTCCCGGCAGCGCCATTGCCCCAACCGATCCTGAAAAATGATCCATCAAAGGAAAGAGACCAGTCACCAGCGAAAGCTAAATCTACCACAAATGCCAAGACTTCTTCCGTCAACAACACCAGCAAGACAAGAACAGCCGAGCTTTGCGAAGTCCATTCGTCCTTGCGCTTGGAGCAACGCGGCCCACACGTCGCACGCATTGCGTGGGATGTTGGGCATGAGCTTGTTCGTGCCACTGGCGGTGCTTGCGTACGGCAGGTACCAAATCTTTTTCCCGGAAGTGAACCTCGACGTACAGACGTCGCCAAAGCTCAACGTCAGTGCGCAGATCGCCAAGGCCGCGATGATGGGTGCACTGACGTTCTTTGTGGACCAAGTGGTACGTCATGTAGATTCGATTCCTCTCTTGTGGGATACTGACTTTCGACCCCTCGCTGATTGTTCGTGTTCGCAGCAACTTTCTCTTGCTGTTGCGCTGGTCCGCAATTTGCTCCTACTGTTCCTAGTGACCATGTACGACGTCTGCTCGACATGGTACGTCTCCTCTGAACCATTTTGACCGAACTCCATAGAAAAATGCTCACGGAAGCACGGGGTGGTACTTGTAGGCATCTCAAGTACGGCAAAGTGCTCATATATTCCATGAGCTCATGGTCGGCTCTGCGCGCTATGATCTCGACCTTTTTTTTCGGAAGAAGATCGAGACCGGCTACCGCTGTGCACGATGCACGCTGGGTGGGGACTGCTCGTGCTCGCTGGAATTGCGCAGGTGCGTCGCCGAATCAAACAGCAGCAACGTCGCTTGGAAAAGGAAATTACTGGTCATCGTGTCCTTACCAAGCAACACAAGCAAGCACCTCCGGTAGGGGCGACAAGCAATAAGACGCCGCTGGCTGCACCTTCCCTGTTGTCAACGATGCGAGACTAGACGTGATCTCCAAATACAGCGATTGCAAGCGGCTTACCTACACTCTATCGTCAAACTAAATATTCGACTGCGCACCCGCGCACCTCGCCGACCTACCCAGTCTTGAGCCACCCGCCGTTCTCTTTACACCGCAGGCGCAGATCCATGACGACTTCAGCCGTTTCTTGGTCGTCCAGGCGCAGCGAGTTGCCGAAGTGTGCACGGATGAGCTTCTGCAGCCCGAGCAGCTCGATGGGAATGTGAGTGACTTGTGTTCCGTCCAGCAGCAGCGTCTTGAGGTTGCTCAAGTGCGTGAGCTCAGGTGGTAGGGGCGAAGCCACGGGGTTGTTCCCGAAATCGAGGATCTCCAGCGTGCGACAGGCTGCCAGGAACGCTGGAATGACCGTCACGCGGTTCTTCCGAAAGTTCAAGTGGACGATCTGCGGCATGCGCTCGACCGACACGGGAACCTCGCGGATCTGATTGCTATTGACGTCGATCTTCCTGAGCAGTGGCACATTCGCCATCGACGGCAAGTCCTGGAGCGCGTTCTGGTGCGCCTGCAGTAGCTCTAGCTCGACGAGTCCGTCGAGCGGAGGGAGCGCAGTCAGTTTATTGACTTGCAAGTACAAGAACTTGACTTTGCGCCACTTGGCCATGCTCGGCATTGTCGTGATGGCGTTGTTGCTCATCGTGAGCTCTTCGAGCTCGGTCAGTTCGTCGAGTCCGTTGCCGAGCGTCGTGATGAGGTTGTTGTAGACGTTCAGGACAGTGAGCTTGCGGCAGCTACCAAGGCTGTCTGGTAATTCTCTGAGCTTGTTGCGATATGCGCGAAGGATCTCCAGTTTCGTGAGCCGGCCGATCGTGTCGGGCAGCGATGTCAAGTGGTTCTCGGCAACCTCGAGGACCTTCAAGTTCGCGAGCTCTGTGATTTCTGCCGGCAGCTCCGTGAGCTGGTTCTCGGAAACATCCAAGACTGTGAGCGCCTGTAGCTGGTTGATCTCCTTGGGTAACTGAGTGATCTGGTTGCAGCGCACGACAAGCTCGGTGATAGCCGTCATGCTAAAGATCAAACCTGGGATCTGCCGCAGGCTCGGAATCTGTTCGCGTGTCAGTGTGCCTTGCTCTTCGCCCGAGCCTTCGCGCACGACGATGGACGTGAGTTCGATTTTGCCTCGCCGCCCCATCTCGAGAATCATGGTCTGCAGGCGCTGGAGCGGCTCAGTGTCAACGTTGGGCGTGTGCTTGATCGTATGCTTGCGATCTGGGTCGTCGGCTCCGGGTGGTTGCGCCTTGACGGTCGGGTTTCGTTCCAGTGGTGGTGAGGTTGGTGGTAGGGTGCCGCCTGCCAGCGGTGCCGGTGCAACACCCGTCGTCTTGCTGCCGCAGGGGATGGACGCCGCGCAGCCCATGATCGTCTATCGCACAGAAGCGAGCGTTGCGTTGCTTGACGAGTGGATGGTCACGTGGTGCGTGCGTGCGATTGCAGACGCGCGTGCGGGCGTGACAGTGAGGAAGTCAAGACGGCTATTTTGGGCGAGCGAAGGCATGTCGCATCGGCGTCTAAAGTTCAATAGACTGGAGAGGTGGCAACAGAGAGCGGGTCGAGCATGGGAGATACGAGTTGCAGATGATGGACTCGTGTACAATACGCAGGGAGGAAGAGCAGTCTTTGGAAGTCTCAGACCACGAGGCGGGCGAGGAGACGTGCGTCTCGGTCCGCTCGAATCGACGGTCGTGTGCCCGTTCACGGAGAGTAGCACGCCATCGCGGGTGTGCAGTTGCACAACGGAGCTTCCAACACCGTCTGTGTATCACTGCCGTACCAGTAGAAGAGTGGTCACGCACGCAGTCGTGCACCAAGCAGGGCTCTCGCGCTCGCCAGCATTCGTGCACGCCCATTTGCTTGGTGTCCTTTCTAGGGATAGGGTAAATATTCTGATACGCATTTCCATTGGACTAAATCACCTCTTGATCATATCAGTATCAACGAAGCAAAGATCCATACATGCACTGATATAGCGTGGATGTAGCTGTATCACTTTTCGCGCGCATCGTCCCGACCTTCGTTTTGAACATTCGTAGTCCTTTCCTTTCCACCCACAGAAGCGCGCACTTCCTGATCCCTCTCTCTCTCTGTGATGGCGTCGCCTTCGTCTCCGCCGCTGTCTCCACTGTCGTCGTCGTCGTCATTGTCGTCGTCTGGACCGGCTCTGGCCGCCGCCGATCTCCTGAGCGCAGCGCTCTCGGACGCCGACCGCCGCGACCGCGAGACCATGAACCTCAAAATGGAAATTGCGCACTTGCGCGAGCGCCTGTTGCTGCGCGTGGGCGGCGACGCGTCGGCCGCCGCGCTCGAAGCCGAGACCTTTGCGCTCAAGACCGCACTTACGGAAGCCCAGCAGAACGCAGCACGTGCGCAGCAAGCGCTCCAGTCGCTCGACGGCAAGTACGCCAAAGCCCTGCGGAACCTCGTCAAGATGGACCACGCGTGGAAGAGCAGTGCAGCCGAATTAGCGCTGGTCAAGAAAGAGGCCGTGGCACGCGAAGCGTTGCTGCGGCAGCGCACGGCCGAGATCGAGCAGCTCACGGCCAAGCACGAGGACGACGCGGCCAAGCGACAGACGCTGGCGACGTACCAGGAAGAAAAGATTCAAGGGCTTGACATTGCGCTCCGTGCCAAGGATGCTGCGCTCGCGAGTCACATGGACCAGCTCCACACGTTCACGCTCAAGACCAAGGAGCTCGAGAGCGAGCTCGAGGCCACGCGGCGTCGCCACGAGAGCTCGTCGCAGCAGCACGTCGCACGAGACGAATTCGAAGCACTACAGACGCGTCACCAAGCGACCATGGAAGCCACAGCGACGCTCCGTGGCGAGACCAATGCGCTGCGCAACGAGCGCGCGTCGCTCCAGAGCCAGCTGAGCGACACGAAGGCGAGTCTCACGGCCGCGATGGCCAAGTTTCTGCAGCTCAAAGAAGAGAACGCGACGCTCGAAGTGCGCATGGCGGCGGCGCAGGAGCAGAGCGTGCAGAGTGCGCGCGACGCCGAGTTTTACAAGAACGAAGTGGACCGCATCCAACACGAACTCACCAAGCGGGACGAAGAGATGCTTCAGTTGGAGCGCGGCAAGCAAGTTGTCGAGCTCCAGCTCGCCCAGCACCAGCGGCTCGTGGACGACGCCGTGCAAGTGCGCGACCACGAGGCGCGGCGGCTCGAGCTCAAGCAAGAGCTCACGTGGAAAGACCGCGAGTTTGCGCTTGAGAACGACGTGCGCGCGCTCAAGAAGCAGTGCCAGGCGCTCGAGGACAAGGCCGACGCCGTGCGCGCGCTGCACGACGAGTTGTGTGAGATGCTGCGTGGTGCATGCAGCGGAGCCGCGGACAGTACCGGTAGCCACACCGAAGTGGCGGGTCAAGCGCTCAAGACGCTCGTCGCACAGGCTGCTGCTGAGCTGTCGGAAGCGGCCTTCACGGCCGAGCAGCAGCAGAAGCAACTCGTTCGACTCGAAAAGGAGCTCGCGCGGACCAAGGCACTCGTCGAAGAGAACGTCTCGCTCAAGGCCGAATACGAAAAGACCCGCTTGGCGATGGAGCGGATCGTCGGCCGCAAGTCCAAGGCCACGGCCAATACGCAACGGTTCGCGAATGGCGCCACCACCACATCCACGTCTGCGGTCGGCGGCTTCCGAGGCACGAGCAGCAGCACAACCACCACACCGGCGGGTGCGACTGCCTCTGCTGCGTCTGCGAAAACCTCGCTGTCGTCCGTCACGCTGCCACGCCGACTGGCAACCGACAAGGACAGCAACCACAAAGAGACGGCAACAACCAGCACTGCTGCCTCTGCCCCCGCGTCGGCGTTCGTCGGCACCAAGCGAAAGCTCGACCTCCCGACTTCGCGTGAGCCAGGAAACCGTACACCAACAAAGGCGGACGCAGGCGGCGGAAGCGGCACGATCTTCTCGCCGCGATCCAAGCGCGTCGTCCACGTCGCGTCCCGGTACCTGCAAGCCACGAAGCGGTGAGTGCTGCGCGTGTGTTTTGTAAAATAATAGAACGACCCACTCGCAAACGAGCGGGGCAACTAATCTATTGGTCGAGGGTCGAGAGCCTCTACAGTTCTTCCGTGTGTCGCGGCTCGGACGGCGCATGGAGCGACCAGCCGGGCACGCTCTTCTGGTCTTTCACGCGCAGGCGCAAGTGCTCAAAGCACTTGAAGTCGTCGTCGTCGCCACGCGCGGCGTAGCAGGGCACAAACTCGTTCAGTTGGTCGAACGCGACGCGGACGCCGCCGTGGCGCAGCGGCTGCGCAAAGAGCTTGTCGCACTCAAAGGCCTTAAGGTGCTGGAGGACGCCCCAGTACGGCACCCACGCAACGGTCGCGCCTTGTTCGAGGTTCTGTCCATCAATGGCGATCTGCAGGGCAAGCCACACAGAGGAGCGTTAGAGGGGTCGTTCAAAGGTACCAGCAGATATGGGCCACGTACAAAGATGCTTTCGTTGGCAAAGGCAAACCCCGGGTCGAGCGAGACGATTTCGATCGCACTGCGCTGCTCGGCACGCAAGTGGGACGCGACACGCATACTCACGACGCACACTGTCGATAGCAGCACGACCGACTTGAGCCAGAGCCGGTGGAAGTGTGTGAGCAGCCACGCGACGGCCAGTAGCAGCGCGCCATGGATCACTAACCGCTGAATCTCTTGATTCAGCAGCAGCAGCGGCAGCTGGAACGAGGACGATGACGAAGCCAGCGCGTCTTTCCAGTCGTCCACATAACCTGACGCACACGTGTCGACGCGCCGCGCGTACCGCTGCAGCGACCGCCAGCGCAAATACGGCAGCGAGAGCGGCAGCACCACGTCGCCACAGACGCCCCAGACCGCGACGCCCAGCAGCACCGCAATGGTCGCGACGTTGGTATACGCCTTGACAAGCGTGCCAGCGAGGCTCGCGCTCTCGAGCGGCCACGCGGCCTTGGCGTGGCGCCGGCCCACGAGCCCGACGCGCGCCGCCGCGCTGTACAGCACGACCGGCACGACGGTCGCTGCCATGGCCGTCCACAGCACGTTCTCCAGCAGCCCGCCGCCTGCCAGCATGTTGCCGTTGCCGTGTCCTCGGCTACGCCGCCGTCGCCGTGCGTCGGCTTCGTCGCGTCGTTTGTTCATTGCGCCCTCGTTTTCGTTTTCGTCGTCGTCGTCCTCGTCGTCGCTGCCCTCCGAGATCCACCGGTCCTCGTCGACCTCGACGTCCTCTCCGTTGGCAATCGCAGCCGCTGTCGCCGCTTCGTCTTCGGCTTCCGAGTCGGCGTCGTCCTCCCAGCTCTTGAGCACGCGCTGCGCGTGCAGCATGTCGATCTGCTCGTCCTTGGTCTGGATGTACGCGTCGTTCCACTTGTCGTCCACAAACACGTGCTGGTTCGTGGCACGCGCCTGCGACCGCGTCAGCATGGTAACAGCCTTTCTCAATCGAGCGTCCAGTCGTCCACTTGTGTACGGCGATACCGCCACCGAGAGCCTCCCCCTCCACGTAGCAGCGATGGATGGATGATCAGGGAATCGGCGGTTGGCCCGTTGGTCGATGGATGTCTTTGACTTGACCGCTTCGAAACCACCTCAATACAAGACTGTTCTGAGCAAGAGAGCACGCACCTCTGTAAATGCATATCTATCCACACCTCTATTATCCAATATGGCTTCACCGGAAAAACGCCAGCAGATCCTCCATGCCGAGCCGTTCGCTCGCGCGGTCGTCGGCGCTCTTGGCGGCCACGAGCACGTTCTTTGCGAGCTTCTCTTTGCGCGCCTGCAGCTGCAGAATCATTTCTTCGACAGTCTGCTCCACGACGTACCGCTTCACGACGACCTCGCGTGTCTGGCCGAGGCGGTGCACGCGGTCAATAGCCTGATCCTCGACGCCCGGGTTCCACCACGGATCCAGCAGCACTACGACGGACGCGCATGTCAGGTTGAGCCCAACCCCACCGGCCTTGAGACTGATGACCAGTACGTCCACGTTGTCGTCGTCGTGGAACTTGCGCAGTACTTTCTCGCGCGTCTCCTGCGGCATGGCGCCGTGGAACATGCACGAGCGGAACGCGTGCTGCGCCAGCAGCTCCGAGACCATCTCGAGCATGTGCGTCCACTGGGAAAACACCACGACTTTGCGACGCGCAGTCCCAGCGCGAGCGTCTTCGTCGCGGATCCTCTGCAGATCGTGGATGAGGCGGCGCAACTTGGCGCTGAGAAACAGCGACGAGGAGCTTGTCCCTCCTTTGTCGGCATCGGATGCTGGTCGTTGGGCGACCTCGCTGTCCGCGGCTGGTGCCACTTCGTCGCTGGATGCAGCCGTGTCGATCGCGATCAGTTTGTGCATCTCCACGGGCGAACGGCAGACGGGGCAACCACCGTCCGGGTCGTTGGCAACGCTGTCGCGCAGACAGTCCTCGCACAGCAAGTGCGCACAGGGTGTGAGCACGCCGCCGCGAGGCGGGTCCAAGCACACGGGACACTCCTGCGCGTCGACGCCTTCCTCCTGGATCTGCGTGAGCACATTCTGGATGTACTGCGACGACAGTTGGGACGGCGCACTCGAGGATGTGGAAGGTTGAGAGGTCGTTGTCGCTTCCACTGCGGCTGCATCTTCGTGGAGCCGTGACGAAATACGGCGAAAGTACGACTCCATCGACTCGCCGGCCAGTCGTTCGAGCCGGAGCGCTTGTGATCCACTTGGGTTTTGACCCGCGCCTGCAGTGCGGCTGCTGCCTTTGTTCGACGACTCGGCGAGCTCCGAGTTGCGACCAAGCGCGAGGAACGGGTGGTCGCACGCCTGCCGCAGGCGCAGCAGCAGCGCAAAGATGGCAATATAACTCGACATGGACGTACCGCTCGCGACGAAGCCGTTGAACTCGGCGCGACTGCGGTCGTACACGGCCTGGTAGAAAGTGCGCTCCTCCTCCGAGAACTGCAAGCGAACGAGCTCGATGGTCTTGGGTGGCAGCTCGACGATATTGTTGCCGTGGGCGTCGCGCGAGAGCTTCGTGCGACGCAGCAAAATGGGCTTGAGTAGCACTTTG
Source organism: Pythium angustatum (assembly GCA_023337915.1). Taxonomy (NCBI): domain Eukaryota; phylum Oomycota; class Peronosporomycetes; order Pythiales; family Pythiaceae; genus Pythium; species Pythium angustatum. Next base: position 35,521 of record JAADXQ010000032.1, on the reverse strand, counting down.
AGCCGCGTGAGCGCATCTTCGTCGCCCTGTTCGAACGGACGCGCAATCACGCGCTGCCACCACGCGACACGTGACCACGGTTCGTACCGCAAGAAGCACAGCAGCGAAAAGAGATCGCTCAGCGAGTTCTGCAGCGGCGTGCCCGTGAGACACCAGCGGTGGGTCGCCCGTAGCGACGTACACGCGCGAAAGTACGTGGTCGTGCGCGTCTTGATGCTGTGGGCCTCGTCCAGAATCACGCGGTCCCAGTGCGTAGACAGGAGGACACTGTCGGACGCCGACTTTTCGAATTCGCTGCAGAGCACGCCGTAGGTCGTGAGGACAATGTCGCTCTTGATGGAAAGTGCGCCCGTGGAGCGTTCGTCGCCGTAGTAGACCAAGACGCTTAGCGTCTGCGGGCGGAAACGCTCTTCGACTTCGTTCTTCCACTGGTGGAGAAGACTGAGCGGACACACGATCAGCGTCTTGCCACCACGGCCGCTTGGTTTGGATACGAGCGTCGAGGACGATGGAGACGCCGACGGTGGCGGCGACGAAGACGACGTTCCCTTATTGAACAGCTTTTGGTGCGCGACGAGCGATAGCAGCATGATCGTTTTGCCTGGGGAATTCCACAGAGTCTCGTCAGATCACATGGAACGATTTGTGCGTTCAAACAAGCGTGGGGAACGCACCCATGCCCATGTCGTCAGCGAGAATGCCTCCGAGACACGGCGTCGGTGGCGTCGGCGGCTTGAAACTCGCAATCTTCTCAAAAGGGTTGATGTAGTACACTTCTTTCGAATGGAGAATGCGCTTTTCCCACATCTACGAGGCAATCAACAAGGCACAGACATCAGCATTCCATGTCCACTCTCTCGAGCAATCTGTGTTTGCGACGTACCGGATTGGAATCCACTGCGTTCACGTCGTCAGTCGCGTCGGTGCCCCCGCCATTCGACTGCTTTTCGCGCCACAACATCCACGATAGCGCCTGCTTCTGATGGGACCGCAGATCAAAGCCCTTCGTGAATAACGGCGCCAGCTCATCAGCAGAACACGTCGCGTCGGTCGCGGCATCGCCACTTGACGGGCCGGTGAATGCCGAGAACAGCGTTTCCAGATCACGTGGCACTTCGTTTGCCACGTCGTCTCCGTCGTTTGCGGCTGTGAGTGCTTGAGTGAGCGGCGTTGAGCCACCAGTGCCCGAGTGGATGGAATCCAGAACGTAGTACAGCGCATCGGACAAATAAAACAGCACATGGTCTTCTTGGAAAATGTCGAACGCGCGTGGGTGGATGTACACGAACAGTAGCACCGTGAAGGACGCGAACACGGCCTTGGAAAACGGTGGCTCCACACACACGCCGCCGAGGGAGACAAGTCCTTCCTTGAGCAGAGGGTGAAACACGACCTCTAGCTCGCGATCCAAGCGTCCAAGTTGTACGTGGTCTGTCGTCGAAACACGCACGATGCCATTCGCCGACGCTGTCGCTGTCGCGGACGATCCGGGGGAAGAGTTCAATGCGTTGGCTGCCGACGCCGTCGTAGTAACTACGCCAGTCGAACGCGCACGTTTCTTCCCGACGTTTTCGCCTTGGAACAGCAGCTGATCGCCGACAGAGATGTGCGCATTCGAGCGTGTGATCAACGCCTTGGTTGTTGTTGAACCCAGCAGTCGAAATGGTGCGCCAAGGAACGCGTTCTCAAAGTACATGACAGACGTCGCCACTCGCTCGTCACGCGCAGCAGCACTCGCAGCAGCCGATTGGTTCCCGTTCGTATCGTCCGTACTGGTCCCCACGAACGCCATCCGCTCAAAGAACTCGCTCGCCGCGACGTGCACGCTGTAGCAATTGCGCGCCAACAGCTCCATGATGCGATCGTCCGAGAGCTCGATGCCAAGCTCACGCATCTGTTCAATCTTCTTTGCTAGTCGCTTCAACTCCTGCTCCTTGGAGCTGCCCACCGACGACAGCAGCGTCGGCTGCACGGCGCCGCGTGTGGCTGCCGAGGTCGTGGTCTTGGCCTTCTTGGGCGCTGGACTGCGCGTGGCCTTGCCATTGTTGCTACCGGTAGTGCGGCTAAGCGCAGCGACAGGTGCACGCTTATTCGTGCAGATGGCGCAGCTACTGGCGCTCGGCTCGTTCTTGAACGTGCAGCGCGTGCAGTTCCATGGCGTCGTCATGGCGACCGACGTTAACTTTGTAGCTGTTCGCACGTGGCCCATGAGCGTCACCGTCGTTTTGGCGCCAAACGACGATCATCCTCCAACACAGGAGCATATCGTCTTACGAAGGTATACAATGTGGTACACATGAGGTTTCCACAGACCACACGGCAACCGCAACTTCAGCACCACCAGAAAATCAAGTGGACGCGACGCTCAAGCACGAGAATGCTGCGACGGCCGCTTCGCTGGACAGCGGCAACACGGCGCTTCGTGCGCGCGCAGTCCGACGCCAAGCTCAAGGTCGTGCCGGTGCACAACTCCCGCCTGCCAACGGCCGGTCCCGGGCTCTCGGATTTCATCCGCGAGTCGCGTACCGATGACCACCATGATCACCACCACCATGCCGGCGCTGCGACGCTCCACGAGCAGAGCGAGATGAACTTTCCTGCCGCCGGCTCCATGCGCTCGCTGGAAGAACTTGAAGATGCGCAAGCCGCAGCAGTGGCGGCTGCTGAGGAAGCAGAGGCGGCGGCGTCGCGGTCGTTCTTTATTGAGACCTATGGCTGCCAAATGAACAGCGCCGACTCGGAGATTGTGCGCGCGATCCTGCTCGAGAACGGTTACGCGCCGTCGTTGGATCAGGAGTCGGCCGACGTAATCTTGCTCAACACGTGCGCCGTGCGCGACAACGCCGAGCTCAAGATCTGGAACAAACTCGAGCAGCTCCGTCAGACCAAGACCAAGCTGCTGCGTACGCGCAAGAAAGGCCAGCCACTGCCGACGGTCGGTGTATTGGGCTGCATGGCCGAGCGTCTCAAGACGCAGTTGCTCGAGTCGGACAAAATGGTCGACCTCGTGGTCGGACCCGACGCGTACCGCGACATTCCGAACCTGCTGCGCGTCGTGCGTGGCGGCCAGGCGGCCGTGAACGTCCAGCTCTCGCTCGACGAGACGTACGCCGACATTGCGCCCGTGCGATCAGACCCGGATAGTCCGTCGGCGTTCGTGTCGATCATGCGCGGCTGCAACAACATGTGCTCGTACTGCATCGTGCCGTTCACCCGCGGACGTGAGCGTAGTCGTGTCATTGCGTCAATCGTCGACGAAGTGCGGGTGCTACGTGACCAGGGCGTGAAGGAAGTCGTGCTGCTGGGTCAGAACGTCAACAGCTATCACGACAAAAAGTCGGAAGGCGCAAGCGAGCACGGACGTGGCTACGTTGCGGCCGAGGGCTTCAACAACATGTTCCGTCTGCGCGACACGCTCGGCTTCCGCTTTGTGGATTTGCTGGACCGCGTCTCCGAGATCGATCCCGAGATGCGCATTCGGTTCACGTCGCCGCATCCCAAGGATTTTCCTGACGCCGTGTTTGAGCTCATGAACGAACGCCCCAACATCTGCAAGAACATCCACATGCCGGCACAGAGCGGCAGCACGAGCGTACTGCAGCGCATGCGACGCGGCTACACGCGCGACGCGTACCTTGCACTCGTCGACAACATGCGCGCCAAGCTCCCGGGCGTCGCGATCTCGTCCGACTTCATCTCGGGCTTTTGCGGCGAGACCGAACAGGAGCACGCGGACACGGTGTCACTCATGCGGCAAGTGGGCTACGACCACGCGTTCATGTTTGCGTACTCGGTCCGCGCACGCACGCACGCGGCCCACAAGATGGCCGACGACGTGCCACAGGAGACCAAGCTGCGTCGCCTCCAAGAAGTCATTGACACGTACGGCGAGGTCGTGACCCAGAAGAACCGCGTCGAAGACTCGGACCGCCTCCATGTCGTGCTCGTCCAGGGCCCGAGCCGTCGCTCCACGGACGCCAAGCCCATGCTCACGGGGCTCACGGACACGGGCAAGCGCTGTGTGTTCCCGGATCTCCACATCCCCGGCTCCATGCGAGAACACACGCATTACGCCGGTGCGCTCGCAAGCGACTTTTTGCCGCTGCCGCCGTCGGTCGTTGGTGCGAGCGGTGTGCGGGCGACGCGTGGCGACTACGTGCTCGTGCGGATCCACGAGGCCGGTCGGCACACGCTCCATGCGACGCCCGTCGCACGCGGTACGCTGCAAGAGATCACGCAGACAGTACCGCATGGTCTGCTGGGCGCACGCCCGCACGACCGCGCCGCACTGGGACTGCTGTAGGAACTACACTGTAGGGTTCAATCCAGCATATAGAACATGTACAGACACACACCGACAGACAGCTTCTCTGTCCTGTCATGCACCCTCACGTCTCTCTTTATCGTCTCCATCCATTTCGATCTCGTCTTGATTCGTGGGTATACCACGTCTGTCACTACCATATCCGATACTGGGCCATCCGTCTAGTTGGCTACGACGCTGCGCGCAGCCTCGGCGGCGTTCTTCTGCATCGTCATTTGCATCTGCGAAATCTAGTTAGACCGACAGACAAAGGTGAGAACGAATCAGTCTCGCATCCACACTGCAACATATCGCTTAGGTGAGTAGAACGTACCGTCTTGCGAATCTCCACGGCGTCCTTCTCCTTCTGCTCGATCTTGGTGTTCACCTTCTCGCTGCATGTACACACCGACACACGATGTCTGGTCAGCACGCACATCTCTATCACGACACGATGCGCTGCCACGCACAGCTCGTTGTTGATGAACTCGAGACGCTTCTTAACGTTGGTCTTGGCCTCGCCGACTTCTTGCTTGAGCAGCACGGGGCCGATGAGCTTAAAGACCTTGGCGTCGTCGCCCACGAGGTCGAGCTCCTGCTTGACCATGTTGTTCTCGTTGGCCTGCTGCGCGTACTGCTGGCGCTGCGTCGCGAGCACTTGCACCTCTGCGAACGACACGACGCGTGAGCCCAGCGTCTCATCTATCAGTACATACACGGCGCTGCGTGCGTACCGTCCTGGAGCGCGCGGTACTTGGCCATCTCGGCCTCGACTTGGTCCTTCAAACTCATGCTGGTTCTTCTGTGTGGATCCTCCAGTATTTGTTTCCAGTTGTATGGTGTTGCACCAATGTACTGATATTCAATAAACTCGTCCACTGATTTAGCGCACCAATGTGTGACGTGTGTGGGTTTTACCTCTTCACCCAAACGCGACCATCTTGGCCTCGACCAGGAGCCGCAGCTTCGGGCCCAAGACGGGATCCCGTGCGAGTGACTGCAGCGCCCGTGGATCTTGCTGGCACTGCCGTAGCTGCTCCATGAGCTTTGCGTCCGACAGCGCTGCCAGCAGCTCCGGATTCTCGAGGATCCGCTGGACCTGCGCTTCTTCCTCGGGCGCTCGCGCCATGTTCGCGATTGCCTGACGGCGCGTCTCGTCCAGGTCGACAATCGATGGAGAAGCGGGCGGCGCCGTTGATGGCTGTGTAACTACAGTCGATGGTTGTGTCTGCTGGGGATGTTTGTCTTGTTGCTTACCCAGCTAGAGGTAGAGGGGGTAACGATAAGTCCACGCGCGCCTTCCGTTGTATAGACTGTGGATGCAGCGCGTACCTCTTCAAAGTGGTTCCCCAAAAACTCCATGAAATCACGCAGCATGAGCGAGACATCGGGGTCGCGCTGGTACTTGAGCATAGCGGCCTGCGGGTTTTGCTGGAGCTCGTTGATCGCCTGTGTAAAGCGCGGGTTTTGCAATGCTACAGTACCGCGTGTGGGAGACAAATGAGACTAAGCAACAAGCTCGGCATGCCGTGGCACCCATTTCGCTCGACGTGCTGACGTTGACGTACCCTGCAGCAGCTTTGGATGCTTGGCAATCTTGGTGAAGAACTGGTCGTTCATCCACTCTGCTCCAAAACGTGAGTAAAAAGGAAAATTGGAAGCCAGCAATGCGTGACGCGATGCGCACCGTTTGGGTTCAGTTGGTCCATGCTCTTGAGTGCGTCTTGCACTTCTGGAAACACAAACGACGACGATCCGTCGCTCGGTGCGTCGCTGGTTTGGTTCGTCCCAGGCGAGTCCACGATCCGCAGTGCCGTTTCCTTCCGTCGTGTCCATCACGTGTCAGTTGTCATAACTCCATCACGCCGTTCCCACCCCTCGTCTAGTGACCGTACCTTCTTGGAAGAAGTCTCACCGACCTCCAGACGCTCGGTTCGTCCTGCTGTCGCAGTGCTCGCCGTGCTCTTCTTCTTCTGTGGCTGCTGCTGCTTTGTCACCTTGCTTTGGTTGAAAAATCCCTTCTTCAGTCCCGTGCCAAAGCCCTTCGAGTCTCGCTCCTTTGATTGCTGCTGCCGCTTCGCGGCTTTCGCTTGTGTCGCTACCGCGACCATCTCGTCCATGATACTTGGCCCCGCTTCCCCACCATCCTCTTGCTGTTGGTTGCTGAGCGGCAGTCCGATCGCTGCGCTTTCCTGTTTCACGTCGTCGTCGCCTAGCAGCGGCGGCTCCTCATCGCTCCATTCGCCGTGATCGTGGATCTGCTTCCCCGCCATTGCGTTTGCTATCTAAGCACGGTCTATGCCTCTCCACACGACGTTTCCGTGTCTTTCCACGTTTCTATCGAAAGATCCCTGATCGACATGGCTACGAAAAAACAAAATGGTGCTGAAGCGTCGTCGGCTCTTTGTGTAAAGGAAACTCGTTGTCAACCACATCCAGTCATAGCCTAATGCCCCGCCGCGCACGCATCGTGCTGCCAGTGGCAACCACCACGTCCCCGTTGCCGCAGCGGGTCCGCAGCGTCTGCGTGGCCTGTGGGGGTCGCAATCTCATCCGCTTTGGCGCACGGTCTCACCAGCTCCAGTGCCGCAGCTGCGGCCTTGTGAGTCCCGACTTCAATCAGCCCAAAGCCCCCAGTGGCTACGCTCATGAGCAAGTGAATCCGCCTGACAAGAACCAAGCGCATGGTACGTACAAAAGGTCGTAGATGACAGGGTGGCGTCTCCTGTTCCCTCACTGACGCTCTGCCTACCGGTATGGTATATACAGCCATGCTCGACGAGATGCTCGACGCACTGTCCCACGAGACCACGAAGCGCAAGCTACAGACGCTGCAAAAGCAAGGTACGATCCGCTGTCGCTCCAGTGCTGCAAGAGGACTATTGAATAACCGATAGGTCCCATCCGTTTGACGCTGGGGTTCGTAGCCTCGGGCGACGTGCCGCTTCTTTGCCATGTACGTCTATCTCTATCTTGCATGGCTGTGTTGTAATAGTCTTGACTGATGCGCTGTGGCGGTTAGTTCTACGTTCCGTTCGTGGTGGACGTGTGCGCCGTGGTCGCGGCCAAGTACGGCTTCAGTCAGTCGATAGAGGGCGTCATGGAGAGTCTTCGCGTGCTGCAGCGCTACGCCACAACCGACGACAGCGACCAGTTCACGCCCCCGCTCGTCCAGCTACGCCGTATCCTCACGCCTACTGGTGTGTGGATCAAAGAGGACGCTGAGGCCGACGCTGACGAGCTCAAGAAGACGGCAGACGAGCGTGAGAAGCAGCAGCGTCGTCAAGACGAAGCGTGTCGCATGGAGGAGATCGCGGCGGAGAACGCCAAGAAAGCCCGGCTGCGCGCCAAGAAGATCGCGCTCGGACTTGATCCGTCGGTGCCGCGGCTTCCGCTGCTGGACGCCGAGCCACCTCGTGCGATTGTGGCCCATGCAGACGCGAGCGTCCAGCTGCGTGTCGTTGCGCGGTACACGCTCGCGTTTCAATGGTTCTTCCAAGGCAAACTACTGCCCGTTGTCGACGACGGCGACGTTGCTGCCCACGATGGCGTGGTCTTGTACACGGGCGCCCAGCGCAGTACGCTCACAGTGCGGCGTCTCACGAAGCGGTTCGTGGGCGACTACTACTGCGTGTGCACGAACGAAGAAGGCGTTGTGAGTTCGCAGTCCACACGCGTGGAGATGGTGGCGTCGCTCACCTCGCAGCGCCTTGCGACACGGAAGCTCAAGACCATTCCCTCGGGCGGTGCCGTCGTACCGCTTGAATGGCTCCAGCCTGCCCATCGTCTCCGTACAGGCGTGACGCCGTCGTCGCCGCCGGGTCTACTGGCACTGTGCGTGGGGGGCGCACTCGTGCTGCTCCACGCCAAGACGCTCGCACCGGCCAAAACCGTTCCGCCGATCGTGCTCCCAACAAATGCAGTCGTGACCGCCGTCGCGTGGCAGCCGTCGACCAAAGTGCTCGCGGTCGCCACGTCCACTCCCGTCGCCCCATCACGCACGACGGCGCGAGCCGCAACTGTCTGCGAGCTAACGCTGTACGCGATTGACATTCCGACCATGGCCGCGGCCATGAGTCCATCACCGACATCGTCGTCGTCGTCGCCGTCGTCACCCTCCGCCGCCGGCGCAACGGCCAAGCCTACGAAGCACGGAACGAAGCCGGCATCTACTGCACCGCCGATGCAGGCGCCGCCGCCAGTGTTCCTCGTGCGTCTACTCGCGAGCCACACGATTCCAGCGCCACTGCGCAGTGTCCACGCCTTGCGCTTCCTCGACGCCGGGCGAACGCTGCTCGTGTCCGATCTCCAGAGCGCGCTTCTCGTGTACGAACTGACGCCCAACGCGCTCGTCTGCCAGCGCAACGTACAGTACGACGATCCGCAGCATCCGCTGTGCCACATCGCCACGACGTCGTCCGTGTCCGCGCCGTCCTTCGCTCCTACTCGTCGTGGGGCGTTCACGGGGCTCGCAGTGTGCCGCCGTAACTGCTCGTCCATCGAACTTTCGGAAACGGGGCGCGACCAAAGCCGACAGGTCCGCTTCAAGTTTCCGGTGCACCGCGCGGCGTTCGATCGCGACGGCTTCACCCTCGCAGTGGCCGAGTCCGCGAGCCTAAAGACGTGGATTTCCGTCGTGAGCATCCCGCTCGGTGATACCACAGATACGAGTCGACGACCAAGCGTACACCATACCAAGCAATTCGTTGCTCACGTCGGCAAGCTGTCCGGTCTCCAGTGGACGTCGTCGTCGGCGTTGCTCCTCACCAGTGGCTATGACGGGTACGTCAAGTTGTGGGACCTCGAACACACCGAGGCTGGTACTACTACCAGTAGTAGTAGTAGTAGCGGTACCCCAACATGCGTCTTCCGCGTACACGTGGACATGCGCGGCATCCACTCGCTCGCGTTGCTAGAAGAGAGTGACCCTGTCGCCTGCGTCGCCGTTGGGTTCTCCGACTGCCGTCTCCACGTTCGTGAGCTGCCGCAGCTGCGAGCATTCGAAGCCACTCGGTCCATGGCGCGCGATCGCGCGGCGGCTCAGATCCAAAAGATATGGAAGGGACGGCAAACGCGCGACCTCATTCACAAGTTCATCCGGCCCGCTGTATAAATATCCATCGCTCGTCTCTTTGTGGCCCATTTCGGCACCGAGCGTAGAATCAAAGGAAGCGAGAAGCGTCATGTCGACGGAGCAGCGCGCAGCGTCGCTGCTCTCGCTGATCGCGTCCAAGGCGCTTGTGCCGGGCGGGTTCGCCGACGTGTCGACGACTGCCGGGCGAAATGTAGACGTCGAAGAGCAGCGTGCGCACACCATGATGTACGCTGCCCGGATGAAGTATCTCCAGGACGACGACGCCGTCAAGCCCGACACGATGTTCATGACGCGCAAGCAGGCCCAAAAGCTCGCGAAGCAAGACACTTGCATGACGATGTCCCTGCGGAAGATTGATGTGGGTGGCAAGTCGTCTAACCACGGCAGTGGAGCTGGTAGTGGTGCGGACGCCAAGGGTGGCACCGGTCCAGTGAACAACACATCACCAAACTGGAAGAAGCAGCGTGGGCTCCTATTCCTCGACGACCGCCAGCAGACGTGGGTGCCGATCACGCAAGCCGGCTGTCACTTTTGGCAAAGCCAGGAGACAGGCGAGTGCCGCTCGGTCGCGCCTGGCGAATGGTCGGGCAGCACGCACCCGGATCTCCCCATGGACGACGACGACGACGAAGCAGACGCTGGAGAAGACCCACCTTTCCCAGAATCGTTTGCATTTCTCACTACCGGCACTAGTAAGCAATAGGTCGAAGACAGCATAGGTACCGTAGCGGTGCTGAAGCAGGGTATCAATACACCTTGGTGACTTCCGACGGCGCGTCACTGTCGTCGATCTTCGATGCCGTGGTTCTGTACTTGGTAGCCACAAGCTCCTCGAGTTTCTCCGATTCTTCGTCCGACATCTTGTACGGTGCGAAATCGTTCGTAGGAAAGCGGCGGCTCTCCACGTCGTCACGGTACTCTTCGAGGCCAATGCGGATGCGCTCACCGACGTCGGCATAGCGCTTGCAGAACTTGGGCACGTGTTGCGCGTGGTGTGGGTGCTGCAACATGCCGAGCAAGTCGTGGTACACGAGCACCTGACCGCTCGTGTCCGGGCCCGCGCCAATGCCAATGGTTGGGATTTGCAGCAGCTCCGTAATCTGCTTTGCGACAGGCGCTGGGACGCACTCGATCACGATGGCGAACGCCCCAGCAGCTTGCACAGCGAGAGCATCTTCGATGATCTGCTCAGCCTGGGAGGCTGCATCAGATACAATTTATCAACGTCAGCATTACTGAATCGTCGAGCAAACCTCCGGTGACGATAGTCTCTACGTACCAGTTCGTCCTTGTGCGCGAAACCCGCCAAGCACACTGATGTGCTGCGGGCGCAACCCGACGTGGCCCACGACGGCAATGCCGCCATCCACCAAAGTCCGAACTATCTCCACAGCAATCATGTTAGAAGATCCTTCGCTTTGTGCAGTTCGTATGCACTAAAATTGCGTACTCGTTTTGGCTCGCTCGCGTCCGCCCTCGATCTTCACGCAGTCCGCTCCACCTTCCTGTTGGTGCAGCAAAAGCCACGGGTCAACACCACTCGCTCTCCGCAAGCAGCGTATCCATCTGTGAGCACCTTTAGTAGCCGCTGGGCGTTGCGCAGTGCTTCGTACGGTTCTCCTTCGCACGTGCCAAAGGGCATGTCCGTGACGATCAACGGACGCTCCGCACCACTACGGCAACCACCACGAGCATGATCTTGTCAATGACTCGGCCCATGTCTCTGATTGCCCCAGAGCACGACACGTACCGCTTCACAGCTTTCGTGTGGTGAATCATGTCTTCCAGCGTCACAGGAATCGTTGTGTCGTAACCCTATCATGCATACAGTGCACCCCGTATCCGTTGGTTAGTCGCTTTGGCCAGCAAGCACATGATCCAGCGTCCGTCGTCGACCCACCAACTCGACCATGCCCACAGAGTCGCCGACGAGCAGGATGTCAAAGCCCGCGAGGTCTACGTGCACGGCCGACGGATAGTTGTAGGCCGTGACCATGGTAATAGGCTTGTTCTTGCGCTTGAGGATGCCAATGTCGAGTGTCGTGACCTTGCGGCGCTCCAGCAGCTTGAGCGTGCGCGCTGCCGCGACCGCATTGTAGCTGCTACCACCGCTTGGCGGAGACGCACCGGTGGCGAATGCGCGCGTCACAGAAACCGAACGGGCGACAGTCGACGGCGTGTAGCGCAGCGTGCGCATCAATCGGCTCATGGTGATCGTCATCTACGCCAACAAGTGCGCAGCAAGTTCAACCCAATCTGGGGTCACGACGGCACCTGCAATTCATTTGAATTGTGCCCAATCTTCACCACGACAATTCACTGTGTAAATCGATATCATATATGACGATATCACCGTCATTCCGGCGATTGTGGTTCAAGGTGGGCGAGAGGATTGTGCATCACTGATGCACAATCAGAGCATCACTGATGCACAATCAGATCATCTCGCCCACCTTGAACCAGCATCACAAGGTGCGCCTACTGTACTTGTCACTTCGGAAGAACTCCCCCCTTGAGCTTACTGAGTGACGAACATGCTGCAGCGTGTGCTTCTCCGTCCGCAACAGGCCATGCGCCGCGCCGCCCGCAGCTTCGCGACCACGATCGCGCCGTTTCACCTCGCGATCCCCGTTCACGACCTCCAGACCGGTACCCACGGAATCTAGACTGGTCCCACGTGGCTCTAGGTGCATTCTGTCTGACAAAAGCTGTTCGGGCAGCACGCGAGTTTTATGGTGGTGTGATGGGCTTTACGGAAGGACGGTCGTCTACGCAGTGGCAGGTACATACGATCGGAGCTTCCATGAAGGCAGTGTCACGGATCTCATTGTTCGGCGTGATGTTTGTCAGGACTACAACATGCTCGGCCACCAGCTCGTTGTCCACGAAGTCAACAAGGACTACAAGGCTCCAGAGTTCCACAACCCTGTTGGTATGTATGGGCTCCATGGTGACAACCGTGGTTGTGCTGGACTGACGCTTTTTTCTGCCAAAGAGGCCGACGATGTGCCTGTGCCGCACTTTGGCGTGGCGCTTCCGGTCGACGAGTTCCGCGCCCTTGCCGAGCGTCTTCAGGGACAGGGTGTCCAGTTCATCATTGAACCACACCTACGCTTCAAGGGGCGCAAGGGCGAGCAGTGGACTATGTTCTTCAAGGACCCGAGCGGCAACAGCCTAGAGTTCAAGGCCATGACCACGCCCGAGAACTTGTTCGCCAAGTACGTTGAGAACTAGTGCATCGGACGGCACAGTGTGCTGGGAGAGACAGGGGAGCGGACGAGTATTAGAATCTGCTGATCTTGCTGTTCCCTCAATGTAAATGTCTATTGGTCACCCCATGGCTCATCAATCTCAACACCGTCTTCTTCCTCGTCGTGCTCCTCATCATCGTCCTCATCGTCCTCGTCGTCTTCCTCCTCCGCAGCAGCCATGGCCTCTTTGTACATTTCGTTCGCCGTCTCGTACATACCAAGGTACATCTCGTCCGAGTAGTGCTCTGCCGTCGGCTCTGGCTCCGGCAACTCGGCCAACTCTTTGTCGATCCATGCAGTCGCACCGACCGTATCGAGCCACACACCAATGTTGGTGTGGCAGTACACGAACGCTTCTTCGATAGACCCAACCTTGGGGTCCTTGATGTCCTCGGCGTACTCGACAGCTTCGAGGAATGATTCATTGCGTGCAAGAAAGACCGCGATGAACGGGTTGAGCTGGAACGCTTTCTCAAACGCTTCTTGAACGATCTCCTCTGACGAGCCAGCTTCATCGAGCACTTCCCACGACACGTACTCGAGGATGACAAGGCAGTACGCCAGCACAGCCGACGCCGTACCCTTGTACTTCTCGATCAGCTCACGAGCCTCGTCGCCTCGTCCTTCATCGATAAGAGCACATGCGAGACCTTCTCTCGATCGCACAATATCCTGGGGATCGTGCTTCATGCACTGCTTGTAGTGTTTGATGCCACGATCCGTCATTCCCGCCGAGCAACACGCGGCCGCCAGCTCCTTCATGATGCTGCAACGAAACACAAGCCATTAGTTTCGACTACAAGCGCAGGGCCACATCCAAGGTATCATCAAATCAGTGAGCTTACACGAGGTACTCGCGCGTGTCCTTATTCTCGGCGAGCTTGCCCTCTTTCATCGTTTGCTTGAATAGGTCAAACGTCTCGACAGGCTTCGCGATTTCATCACCACAGTCATCACATTCACCCGCCGCGATGCGTGCTAGCAGTGCAGCTGGACGCGCCGCTCCCTTGAGCTTCCACTCATCAGGACGCAACGGGCCCTTCGCTCGCTGCGGCTTCACTGCCACAGGGTTCTTGGCGAATGCGCGCAGCTCCTTCTCCTTGCGCTCGAGATTCCGCTGCAGCTGGACAACGCGCATGCGCCGGCGGTTCTGGGTCTTCTTGTCCAGGCTCTCCTGCTTGTTGCTGCTCGCATTGTGAAGAAAAGCCGCTGCCTTCCCCGCCCCGCCCGTGCGCGAGCGCTTCTTCGGTGGCGCCTGTTTCATCATGGTCACCTTCGAGCTGGTGATGGTGATCGCGCTGTGTGACGCTTTGATGCCCGTCGCTATTGCAGCCATTCACAGCACCTCGCCTAAGTTCGCATTTGTATCACTAAGTTCGCATCGCCGAGAAAACGTTCGATTGCAGTTCTTAACGCGTTCGATTGCTGCATTCCGCCTCACCTCTCACGGTCACTTGAGCTGTTGAGTGGCGGAGAGAGAGATCATCATGTTCGCGCGACGAGTCGCTATCGGTTGCGCGCTTGCGACGCGCTCGGGTGTGCGCGCGTTTGCGGCCCCGAAGGGAAAGGGCGGTGGCAACTCCGCCGTTGTCGAGGAAGTGGTGGACCTGACGCGTTTCGTGCCGGTCAACATCCTCAAGGAGGGATCGCACCCAGAACTCAAGGAGAAGTCGGAGTACCCGGAGTGGCTCTTCAGCCTGTTAGACGTGAAGGCGACGGTCGGCGAATTGGAGCGCAAGGGCTTCGACAACCTCGACCTCGAGAACCAGAGACGGTATTTGACGCTGACCAACCGCAAGATCGTGAAGACGAACAACGCGGCCAAGTCCAAGAAGTAAACCATGACAGGCTAAAGAGTCTGTGTAGACGACAGAAACGCGAAGAACTCCGCAGCATGTGTGATCACGCACGATGCACTGAAGCGCATGAGAGCCAGGACGATGTGTTCAGACGTGTGTGATGAAATAGATGCTTTTGATTTCTTCGCATTTCATGATGCAATGGCCATCCAAGGAAACGGACGGATTCGCACGTTCTCACCCTTCTGTCCCAACATCGTAATGCTGTGTCGTCACCAGTGCCGCTTATTCCTCTGTCGGGAAGCCTCCTGGGACGAGCTGTAGACGACGGTGAAGATGGGATGGTCCGTGAGATGTCATCAGCTTTCATGGAGCGACAATTCCCTTGTGGACGTACCAAGCACACGTTGTTGCCATTGAGCAGCACCTGCTCTCGCTTGATTTCCTTCTTGCCTTCTGGGGTAATTTCACTGTCGGATCATAACACAACGTCAGGGTCTCGTCGGTCTGAAAGGAGAAACCGGTTTGCGCTTACTATTCCGTGACGTCGTCCAGCACCATATCTAACAACAACTAGTCAGAACAACGGAAGCAAACATTGACGGCGCATGAGTATGAGGTGTTGCACTGTTACGTACTCACGTAGTCGTCGAAGCCGCGCAGTGTGCCGATGAACTCTTTGTCGCCCTTCATGATGATCCAGAGGCGCGAGCCGATGCACTTGTCAATGAGCTCTGTGGGCAAGATGCACACAATCATACACCGGTGTTAGAGGCCTTACGCGCACTCCGATTGAGCCGAGGTTGCGTCTGGAGAGATCTGTCAGTCCGTCACCTACCGAGCGGTAAGAGGCGGCCTCCTGACATGTTCACTGCGTTTTGTGTGAGCTGGATGGCAAACAGGAGTGCTATCGGAGATGTTCGATTCCAACATATCGTGTTCTTATCGGCTACAGGTCGATTTGCACTCGATCACTTGATGGTGGTGACTCGCAAAAATGGAGGACCAAGATCCAGAAGAGCGCGCGCACTACGAGTCGGTGCTTCTCTCGTTTCGCGAGTATGAGGCCTACGTGATGCGTGAGATCTTCCGTCGCAAGAAGCATCTGCAGACGCTATCTCCAGACATGCAGCGCCGCTTGCCCCAGTCCTCGACGCTTCGCAACCTGCATCACTTGGTGGTTCGTGCAGGGCGCTTCCAGTGGCGTCTCCCGTTTTGCGCTGCAGCCTCACGCAACTTCTGACTGTGATATAGAACGCAGCGCACCACAACCAGCTCTTCCTGGAGCGGATCATTCGAGCGCAATTGGAATCTGGGCCGCCCGTGGAGCTGCCGCTCGCGAATCCACGTGCGCCGCTCCAGAGCCCCGTGCGCCATCTCTCCAAGATCAAGAGCACGCTGCACCAGCTCGTGCGCGACTGGTCGGAGGAGGTACGGTGAATTGCATGGGATATTCATTCGCAGAATCTGATAGTTATGTGATCATGTACATGTAGGGAAAGGCTGAGCGCGACATGTGCTACTCACCGATCTTGAAGGAGCTCAAACGCGTGCTTCCTGTGAAGCCGGCAAACCAGTACGCCGATGCAATCCGATTTGATTTTAACTGCAACGCTCACTGTGCCTTCATGGACTCAGGAACAAACAGCGTGTGCTCGTGCCAGGAGCCGGTCTCGGTCGTCTCGCTCTGGAGATTGCTGCGAAAGGTATTTTGGGTGCTGTATCTTTGGGTTTCGTCGATCTCTGTCCTCACATGGTATCCAACCACCTGATGCGTAGGATATGCTTCACAGGGTAACGAGTTTTCGTACCAAATGCTGTTTGCGAGCAACTTCATTCTCAACTGGTGCGTCGCTGATGGGATCAACAGTGGCAAGAATTGTACCAGCTCACTTCTGATGTGCCATGTATGCTTTTCAGGGCGAACCAAGCTGGAGAATTCGAGATCCACCCGTGGATCCACAACCCATCCAATGCTCTATCATTAGCAGACGTGCTCCGGCCCGTGGTTATTCCAGACATTTCGCCCACCGAGATCCTGGGACTCGACAAGGGCAATCAGCCCGACTTCTCCATGTGCGCGGGTGAATTCTTGGAGGCATACGCTGACGACAAAGGTCCGTGACCCTGTGGTGATGCAGAAACGGGCTGACCGGAAATTAAACGCTTCTTTGTCGACGTCAGAGTGCTGGGACTGCATTGTCACTTGCTTCTTCATCGATGCGGCACCGAATGTCATCGAGTACATCGCCGCGTTCGAACGCATGTTAAAGCCTGGCGGGTACTGGATCAACCTCGGCCCGCTATTGTACCATTGGCAGAACGGCTCTGGTGAAGAAGATGTACGATTCGAGCAGTCCGTCGAGCTCACGTATGAGGAGATCAAGCACGTCATGGGCACGTACAATTTCAAGATCCTGGTACGTTGGTGGCAGTTCATTGGACTCCACATGCGACTCTCCTAGCTCATTTATGCCATGTTTTGGAACACGCGCAGAAAGAGTCGCGGCGAGAGTGTGTGTACACCAACAACGTCAAGTCGATGATGAAGACCGTGTATGACTGCGCGTTCTTTACAGCCATCAAGGACATCACAGTGAGCTCGTAGAGCAATGCCCGGAAGGAGCGCAGAATTGGTTCCAACTGCTAGGTCGCTCGGTTCTCCTGAGCTTCGTTCCTGTGTGTACTTCGTAGTAGTCGTTGAAACACCATGCACAAACAAATGACAATGCTATCGTCATAGAAAGATCGTCATGCATAATGCCAAATCGAAGAAGCAAGGATGAATATGACAGAGCAACACGCGTACGATTCGAAACGGCTCCGTTCAATTCGACACCGTTCAAAACCTCTTCCCCGTAGGTCCCCCCATCCCGAATTCACAATTGAGTTGGAGGTTCTCTGTACGACTTTGCCGTAAAGCCATCATTCATCCATCCGATGGCCACGTTGCCTCGACGTCGCGATGTACCGACTGCAATTCGTCTACCGGCTGTGGATGTCGGTGTGGCGTTGTGGTGATGAGCAGGGAGACCTGCACAATGCTGCTTCAGCAACCTGGATGAGGTAACTTTGGTGGAAAATCATCTACCGGTTGTGCAAAAAGACTCACATTCGATGGCTTGGCTTGTCGAGCAGCAGATGGCTACATCTCGCCATAGAAGCATGGACTGAACGCTCCGAATTGGCACGAAGGTTTGGGGCGTGTTGATTCTTATTTGTTGCTTCCACAGCCCGTCTTGCTCATAAACCGCCACCATGCCAGTGAGTGAAGTCCGTAGCGCAGGTCGGTGAAGCGCCGCCACGATTGAGTGGAGTGGCCTTATCGGCATGAAGATGGTCGACGGACTGTTTGTCGCCGAGGATGGCAATGCCCAATCGCGAGCAGCATCCAGTACGTGTGATACTTCCGCACTGCTAGCAGATCCACACAACCTACATCGCGGCATGTGATCCATGGCCAGTCTCCTCGTGGTGAGGGTCAACTACGCCGCTTTCGTGAATGCTCTGGATGAATAAGTCCGATAAAACTACTCGAACATTCACGACGCCACTTACGCACAGCGAACTGCGGCGGGCGCTTTCTCGGGGAATCATCGATTAGAGACAACTGAGGGCCGAATTCGTAGTCTTGAGCACACGTTGCTTGTACCCATCGGTCCACAACTCGACTGTGGTCAGGAAAACACTCGACGAGATGAATTTCCCAATAAGAGGAACAAAAGCTCACCGCGAGATTCGACTCGCAGTCCGGGGGATCAAATTGGTACGTGTATTGCGATCAGTTGTGTGTCACGCAGCTCAATCGAGATCGTCGTCGTCGAAGTCGTCGGCCACAGGCTTGATAGCATTCGTGTGGACGAGGGTCTCGTCCATGCGCTCCACCGACGGATGACTCATCTCTGCGTCCATCTCGCTCTCCATCTGCATCTTGATGCGCGCATGGAGCTGGCGCGGGTGCACAGTCGGCTTCTTCTCGCGTGGTGGCGTGTCCATTTTCCTTGGTCGGTTTTCGGCTGTTGGGTTGATTTGGAGCAATTTCCGACACCATAAAACCTCAACTTGAAGCGGTAAGGTTTTATCTCTGCGATCCTGCGAACCTACCTGGATCTGGTACGTCGGGAGGAAATCGTCGCCCGAAGCGCAAAGCAGAATCGCACGAGAGGAACGAGCAATATGGATCGCCTGCAGCGCCTGTTCGGGAACTTGCCAGGGCTGCCGGGCCAAGGCGGCCCTGGCGGTGATACGCCGATGGTCGATACGGCCGAGAAGGTGCACATCTCCTCGCTCGCGCTGCTCAAGATGCTCAAGCACGGTGCGTGTATATCCGCGAAGCGTGTGGAATGGGAAACGGTTCCTGACGGATTCGATGGGAAACAACAGGTCGCGCGGGTGTCCCGATGGAAGTCATGGGCCTCATGCTTGGCGAATTCGTGGATGACTACACGGTCAATTGTATCGACGTGTTCGCCATGCCGCAGAGCGGCACGGGTGTGAGCGTCGAGGCCGTGGATCCGGTTTTCCAGACCAAGATGCTGGACATGCTAAAGCAAACGGGGCGGTACGTCATGCGTGATAGGATATATTGCGATTGCACATTGGTTGTCTCACTCATGGCTCCATGTGCTTTTGGCGCAGTGCGGAGATGGTTGTGGGCTGGTATCACTCGCACCCCGGCTTCGGGTGCTGGCTCTCGGGCGTGGACATCAACACGCAGCAGGTAATTATGAATGCCATGGATTTCGCGATGGCCACTGTCGTCTAACGGTGCGCATCGTTGTTTCATAGAGCTTTGAGCAACTGAACAGCCGTGCCGTCTCGCTCGTCGTTGACCCGATCCAGAGTGTGAAGGGCAAGGTCGTGATCGACGCTTTTCGCCTCATCAACCCGCAGCTGATGATGCTGGGCCACGAGCCTCGCCAGACGACGTCGAACATCGGCCATCTCAACAAGCCATCCATTCAGGTTCGAACCGGGCAGAGGCATCTTTCGGTGGAAACTGGTCAGCTGGCTAACTAGATGAATTTGTCTAGGCATTGATCCACGGCCTGAACCGCCACTACTACTCTATTGCGATCGACTACCGCAAGAACGAGCTCGAAGAGCAAATGCTCATGAACCTGCACAAGAACACATGGAGCGATGGCCTTGTGCTCTCGAAGTTCGAGGACCACACTGTCCAGAATGAGAAGACGGTGAAGAGCATGCTGAATCTGACGGCGCAGTACAACAAGCGTGTCCAGGACGAGGAGGAAAAGACGCCTGAAGAACTGGAGGTGCTGAACGTCGGCAAGCTCGATCCGAAGAAGCACCTCGAGACGGACGTGTACGAGTTGATGGCGTTTAACACCGTGCAGTGCCTCGGAGCGATGCTCGACACTATCGTGTTCTAGGATCTAAGCGTCTTCATTCGGGGGTACGGTAGATAACCGGATTTATCATGACATGCACCCAAAAAATCAAACACGCGCCACCGTTGGATTACTATTTTGTATCATGTTGTGCAGTATGGAGATCATCAACAACAGCTACTGATCGGGAGTGGAGATCACGAGTCGATTCAGTCTTCTGTATGAGTTTCATACCCGTCCAGCGTCGTTAAACTCAAATTCGAGCACGAATTTCGTCGATCTTGACAGGACGATTCTCCTCGCGCGACTTCTCTGCCGCCAGCGCCATCAGCAACGCCTCGCGACCATCCACGCCACCCACTGGCACCACTGCCTCTTCGCTGCCCACCACCATCAAAAACGTCTCCATCTCCGACACGTACGCGTCCATGTACCGCTCCAGGAAAAAATGCAGCGGCACGTCGCGACGCACACCACCGCTCGTAGACACGACCACGTTGTTCGCGTAGTTGTTGTCGCACGACACCGCACCCTTCGACCCCAACACCTCCACACGTTGGTCGTACCCGTACGCCGCGTCGCGGCTGTTCTCAATGTACGCAATCACACCGCCCTTAAACTTCAGCAGACACACTGCCGTGTCGATGTCGCCTGCTGCGGCGATACCTGCATCGCGGCTCTGCGTCATCACATACACTTCGTCCACTTCGTCGCCCACCAAGAACCGCGCCATGTCAAAGTCGTGGATCGTCATGTCCTTGAACATACCGCCACTCGACTTGATGTACTCGATCGGCGGCGGCGACGGGTCACGACTCGTGATGCGCACCATGGTCACGCTGCCGATCTCCTGCGACACAATCGCGGCGCGCACGCGCTGGAAGTTGGCGTCGAAGCGGCGGTTGAACCCCACCATCATCTTCACGCCGGCTTTCTCTACTTCGGCAATGGCGTTGTTCACGACCTCCACGCTGAGGTCCACGGGCTTCTCGCAGAAAATGTGCTTGCCGCAACGGGCCGCTGCGATGATCTGCTCGGCGTGTTTCCCTGTGGGCGAGCAGATCACGACCGCGTCGATCTCTGGGTCGCTAAACACGTCCTCGACATTCGTCGTCCAACGAGGGATACTGAACTCCTGTGCAACCTGCTCTGCGACGCCGTCGACGGGGTCCGCGATCTATGGCACAATTGTACAAAGCAAAGCGGAGTGAGCAGGTGCGGACGTGGTCCATCTACAGTTCAGAAGGGGTCCACTCACGATCACAACCTGCGCGCCGGCGCGCACGAGGCTCTGCGCATGGACCTTGCCGATGCGGCCGCCGCCCAGAATGCCCACGCGCACGCGCTTCTTGCTGGTGTTGTACATGTTCGTTGGCTCTGTTGCTGAGGAGATTGTGAGGAAACGGCCACGGACTTGAGGGAGGTGGTGTTGTTGCGATTGTCGTCACTCGTCATGAGCCGTCAGCGATCGTCGAGCGGTGCTGAACATCCGTTCTTCCTCAGATCTGGTCAGCCGATTATAGGCCAATCAATGATCTCCACACTTGAATTGGAACCAATCGTGTGGCTTCTGATGAATCACATCTGATGAGGATGAAGTGCTGTAGCCACACCCGTCGACGAAAGGAAAAGGCGCGCGTTGGGTGGCTCGCGAGTCGCGACCGGTGTCAGCAGCGGCGCATTGCTTTCGTGCTTGACGACTATGAATCCGTCGGTGGTGGCCGACGTATTGGCTGCGGTAGGTGTATTCCCCTTCATTGTTAATGGCCAGGCCGCGTGATGGGTCGATGCAATTAGCCACGTCTCGAACGTTGCCGAGCGGGCTATTTCCGGACATGGGCATCAGCTCACGAAGGCGCAGACATAGACGCTTCCAGACAGAGGAGCTAGCGATCTCGCTACCGTCTACACAGCCATGGTGTTGCGTGAGCGAGATACTCCACGGTGCGCCAATGCCGCGATTGCACTCGAAAATGAGGTCGCTCCAATGCAAAGGTCTCCGTCATCACCCACGTGGCACACTGTCGAAGATGAGGCGGATGCGTGGTCGATCGAATTGGCCGTGGACGTGCTCGACGCGGTGTCACGGAACTCGGCCGCAACAGACGACGCGTTCTATCGACGTGCACAATTGGTGAAGCGGGTCGATCAGCCCGGACCCACGGAGGCGTCGGCCTGCGAGCAGCAACAGCTTGCGTACGTGGAGCACCTGCACTCGACAATTCAGACATTGCACGCCGAGTTAGAGCGCTACCAACAGTCATGGCGCTCGGTCTCTACCTGCACCGCTGGTGGGAACTTTTCGCGAGGGAGCGAGACCGTGCTCCCTCCAGCGTCGGCGGGGTCGGGGACGAAGCGACCTGCCGTGTCGTCAGCACTGATGCGATCG
This sequence comes from Pythium angustatum, assembly GCA_023337915.1. Classification (NCBI taxonomy): domain Eukaryota; phylum Oomycota; class Peronosporomycetes; order Pythiales; family Pythiaceae; genus Pythium; species Pythium angustatum. The sequence continues at coordinate 13,333 of JAADXQ010000032.1, read as the reverse complement.
CCCCTCGCAGCACGCGTCAGCGGTTCAACATCCCGTCATTTTGGCTCCAGTGGAGCTATCGCTTCTGCACCACCGGATCGAGATCACTCGCAAGAGTGGACGAACGTGTTGGGTCGAACTGCAGAACTGCGGATTACACGGAACGCGACGAACCTCCTTCCCGTTGTGGAGCCATCACCGAGAGAACTCCACGCTGCTGCAAAGCTAATTTCAACCCGCGAAGGCCGACTAAAAGAAATCATGCGGGAGAAAGCACACTGGGAGCAAGAGTACCAACTCATGCGGGAGCAAGTCGTTGCAGAGAAGATGCGTCAAGTGGAGTTGTTCCACCGCCTGGAGGTCCACAAACGAGAGCACGCACAGCGATGTGAACGTCTGGAACGTGCGCTCCGAGAAGCTCAGCACGAGAACGAGTTGCTCAAGTCTCAGCTGGCAGAGGCACGGGTGAAGCTCGTGTACCAGCGTAACGCCCTGACTGACGTCCTGCGGCTCGCTAAGGAAGAGAAGGAAGGTCTCGTCTGCACGATCGCCGAGACTCGGCACAAGTTCAAAGAATGGAAAGACGGCGAGGCGTCGACACTGAAAGCGGCGCGTGACCAAGCCGTCCATACGCTCAAGACGGAATACGAACTCAAAATCGCTCGCCACCATTCCGAGAAGCAAAAACTGCGCGACAAAGTCAAGGACCTCGAGGTGTCTTTGCGGTTGTTGCAGAAAGATCGACATTTATCGCCCCAGGAATTGAGTCTTCGAAAGGCAACAATCCTGGGCTCCAGGGATACAGGTGCTACGGCTGAGGCGGAGCTCATCGAAGCACACTGTCGAATCAAAGAGCTCGAAGCCCTTCTCGACCATGCGAAGGAGTATCAGAAGCGGCAGGAAAAGATCATTCGCATGTCGGAAGCGAGCATTGCGAAGCTGGAGCAAGAACGAGAAGTTGTCGCGCTCGAGCACGCAACGCTTTTGCAGCCACTGACGTCGTTGTCCGCGATGGATACTACCCGCGCGGCCCCGTTGTCACCCAGCAACGAACGGAAGCTGTGTCGGAGGCCTAGCAAAATGGCTCCAGCGAACGAGATGAATCTTGCACGACCCAGTGGGACTCGCTTCAGTGCCGGCAACGACTCCATGTTGTCCCTCAACCAATCGTCCAGCACCGCCAGCTTCAAGCCTGGTGGAGGCGACACCGAGAAGGAACTGCTCCGTCGCCAAAGTATCGTGTTGAGCGCAGAGGTGGAAAAATACCGGCATATGGTTGTGCAGTCGCTCGACGAGATCCGCACACTTCGAGACAACCGACGCCGCAGTTTGCTCAGCCCACAAAGTGGATCGGGCACGAACAGCGCCCATCTTGTTTCCGCACGGGAGCAGTACCTCATGAACGAGCTCTTCAAAGTGCAAAAGGAACTGGACGCGATGAAAGAAGGCGCTGGACAGAGTCGTGTAGATCAAATGGAGTCGTCACGAGACCAGCGTGAGCGCACCGAAAGCTCCAGTAGCGAGGACTCTGAGGACAGTGATGCCGACAGTGAGAGCGATCAGACGAGTGAAAAACACTCGGCGTCGGTCCCTACAGCCACGGTTCCTGTGGGAGACAACAAAACAAGCGACGCCCAGCAAGAAGCGGCTATCACAATCATCCAGAAGCGCTCAAAGGGCTATCTTATTCGTCGCGATTACATCAAGAAGAAACGAGCAATTGACAAGATCAAAGCACAGTACCGAGGGTATTTGGTGCGCAAGAACATGGAGCTGCTCGACCTCACGCATCGTCCCTTTGTCGTCACGGATGCGATCCAAGTCAAGATGCAAATCATTGATGCGCACTGTAAACTGGACGCGTCATGTGGAAATAAACGCTTGCGGCTTGTTCTGCGTGTATCAAAAGATCCCCCAGTCGTCCAAATTCGCCTGCACGAGATCGAGTCCACCAGCTCAGAATCGATGAAAACGTACTACTTCCACCTGTTCGAGATTGTGGCGCTCCTTCCTATGGACGACGAGACGAGTATCCTCGAAAAATCAAGCGTGAACGATATCGCTCAGACCATCGGATCGCTCCTTCAAGTCGTTTTTATTGGGGGAGAGTTCAAGTTCCTGATCAATCGAAGTCGGGCGCGGCGCCATGAAGTGACCGGCATGCCGCCACTTGTGCCCGCTGTCACGGGGTCGTTCCTCACCCAGCTTCACGTGCAGCATTGCGAGCGAGTGCTTGCTGGTCAACATGACGAGCAAGCTCCAGCCATAGGTGACACGGCTGCTTCAGTCGACCCTCAAAGCGAGTTTGGTGTTGTCCGCGAAGGCAACGCAGATGAAGATAATGATCTCGACGCCCTCATCCGCCTCAGTCGGTGCCCTTCCACAAACCTAAAAGAGGTGCTTGTCTCCCCCATCGAGCGCGCAATAGAAGACCCGGAGTACGGAAGTGTAGTTGTCTGTGACGGGAGCCTGGACTACGAATTGACATCTCGCTTGGTGATGCGACGAGCCAGTTCACTACCACCCGTGCAGGAAAAAGTCTAATATCAAAACCGATCTATATTGTCTCTAGCGGTAGTGTTCCCTTCTCACTTCATCAAGTCTGACCGGGCGATTCTCCTCACGCGACTTCTCTGCCGCCAGCGCCATCAGCAACGCCTCGCGACCATCCACGCCGCCCACTGGCACCACCGCGTCCTCGCTGCCAACCACCTTCAAAAACGTCTCCATCTCCGACACGTACGCGTCCATGTACCGCTCCAGGAAAAAATGCAGCGGCACGTCGCGACGCACACCACCGCTCGTAGACACCACCACGTTGTTCGCGTAGTTGTTGTCGCACGACACCGCACCTTTCGACCCCAACACCTCTACGCGTTGGTCGTACCCGTACGCCGCGTCGCGGCTGTTCTCAATGTACGCAATCACACCGCCCTTGAACTTCAGCAAACACACGGCCGTGTCGATGTCGCCTGCTGCTGCGATACCCGCATCGCGACTCTGCGTCATCACATACACCTCGTCCACTTCGTCGCCCACCAAGAACCGCGCCATGTCAAAGTCGTGGATCGTCATGTCCTTGAACATACCGCCACTCGACTTGATGTACTCGATCGGCGGCGGCGACGGATCACGACTCGTGATACGCACCATCGTCACGCTGCCGATCTCCTGCGACACAATCGCAGCGCGCACACGCTGGAAATTGGCGTCGAAGCGGCGGTTGAACCCCACCATCATCTTCACGCCGGCCTTCTCTACTTCGGCAATGGCGTTGTTCACGACCTCCACGCTGAGGTCCACGGGCTTCTCGCAGAAAATGTGCTTGCCGCGACGGGCCGCTGCGATGATCTGCTCGGCGTGTTTGTCTGTGGGCGAGCAGATCACGACGGCGTCGACACCTGGGTCGTTGATGACGTCGTTCACGTCGGCAGTCCAATGCGGGATCCGGAAATGCTCGGCGACCCGCTGCGCGCTCGTCTCTCGTGCCGCAGCTACCTACTTGATACACAGCAGTGGCAGAGAGATACGGTTATGAAGATGGATCGGAGCTGTGGTTCTCGGCAGTGAGAGCACGCACCCAACGAATATCGGCGTTGAGACGACGCAGCGCTTCGGCGTGGACGCTCGCGATGCGGCCAGCACCAAGGATACCGACGCGCACATCGGTGCCAGCGTAGATGCTGCATCTACGCACACTGGTCGCTATCGCGGAAGGAAGCAGGCTACGTGGACAGCGGAGACGCGCGAGGCACAGCCGCATCGTCGCTGTCGGTCCGATTCAGTTGGTGATGCCGATGAAGTCCGACGTTTCTTCGTGCTTGAAGATCGTTCAGCGCAAAGAGATTTATTTTCGACCAATCAACAAGCGTCTCACTAACCAGCCAAGATTGCAGCCAATTGTTGAGCGCCTTTATTTCAGCCAATGATAGTCTCTAAAATGGAGATGGGTTTGAACATCCAAACTGACCCAATCGGACGAAGCGTCACCAGTCAGTCGAAGACCACACCAAGAAATCCAATCCAGAAACGCTTCGCGCGTCGACGTGAGCGCACCCGATCTCCTCCCGCCAAACAACAGCACACGCTGTGATAGTACGATCATGAGCCCGTCTACGCCACCACGCACTCCAGTCCAAGCCGCTGCGTCCAGTGTCGACGCCAGTGCGCTCTCGCGCCGAGAGCTGCAGTACCTTGCGCGAGAGCTGGAGCTCTGCCGTGGCAATGCCAAGTCGGACGTGATCATGGACCACGTCGTCGCGTTCATGGCATCAAGCGACGGTGCGACGCGTGTTGCAATGCTGCTGGGTGCGTTACCGGAGGAGTACAAGCTACGCACGCCGGGAGCAAAGTCGGCAACGCCGGCACGCACCACGCGTGAGACCACGCGTCCGGACGTCACGCCGCGCGCGATCGAGTTCGAAGAAGATGCCACGCCGTCGAGGAGATCGTCGCGGGCGTCTTCTCGTACTAGTGTGACCGACGTCTCGGAAGCAGCAGCTGCGACGACCGCGCCGTCAAACTTGACTTCTCCTGTTGAACGCAAGATGGACTTCGCGGCTGATGACCAAGAGGAGACCACAACGAAGCACAGCAAGGCAGCGCACGCTAAAGAGACTTCTCACCTCAGCAAGACGGGCGCAAAGTCACCTACGACAAAGACTAGTACGTCCGCGACGGGCAAGACCCTCAACGTGAAAGCAAACACTCCTGAAAAGCGCCAGGTCGTCGGTACGACCGCGACTGCTCCACCTCAAGTGGAAGAGAGGACGTCTGCCAAGAAAGAAAAACCGAGCGTGAAGAAAGAAAAGCCGAGCACTAAGAAAGAAAAGACTCCGGAGAAAAGCGCCCCCGTCGCTGATGCTCTTCCGACAACCCGCAAGTCTCCGGTCAAGGGCGTTAGCACCTCGGATGCGGCGACGACTCCAACGCGCCGCACGACTACACCCAAGAATGGGCGCTCGCCCCTAGCGAATGTGAGCAACATGCCGGCTGAGCGAGCACCGTCGGCCGTGACCCAAACGGTGGAATCGCTGCTGGAATCGGTTGGCGATTTGGTCGCCGTGAGCTCGGATCGCGTCAAGTGCACAACGACCGGCCACGAGATGAAGGCCGAGTACGATGTGATTTCCGCGTATATTTCGGGCAAGCGGTACCAGCGTGCGCACCACCAAAAGCTCTCGTTCTCCAAGTTCGCGCCAATGTTCGTGACCCACCCGGACGAGAAACAGTCGCATCTCTTGTGGTGCTCGGTGACTCAGACGTCGATTGCGCGCAACGTGGAGCGTATTGAAGCGCACATGAAAGGTCCTCGGTACGTGAAGGAGCTGCCGGCGTGGCAGACTGAGCAGGAAGCGCTTGCCGTCGCGAAGGAAGCCGAGCAGAAGCAGCAAGACGCCGCGCAGAAGCAGACGAAGAAGGCCCCGCACAAGCACCCGAAGCGCAAGGCGAGTGGAGCCATTCCGGCTGAGGGGCGCAGAGTGAAGGTCCCCCGCAATGAAGCCAAGTAAACGAGGGAATGGATGTGTAGAAAAGGGATAAAACCCCATAAAGTGTCGCTATTCTCGAAGTTTGAACCCTGTGTTTATCCCCGTCGCCCCGCCTTTTTTTCAAACCGCCAACGTCCAGACCAGACCAGCGTTTCTTCGCGGGAGAAAAAAAGCGAGGGAAACCATGGCGACGGCGTTCCTTGTGCCGCTGCATCTGCAGGACCTGGAGCTGCCCAAGAGCGACCGCCTGTGCGTCGGTCACGTGCAGTCCTTCGACGGTGTAGCAGCCGATGAGATCGCGCAGCAGCTTCGTGCGCTCAGCAGCCGCATCGTCCACGGTGCGGCCGACACTGGCGACGGCGACGACGAGCCGGCGCTGCTGGAGGCCGATAGCTTCGATCTGTGCTACAGCGTGGTCAAGTGCGTACCTTCTCTTCAGGACGCGTGTGTAGGCTGTTTTCATGAGGGAAAGTGTTGACGTTGCAACATGGGTGCAGGAAACTGGCGTCGTTGAACGAGTCGACGCAAGTGCGCGTGCTCCAGACATTCACGACGATCGTGAGCCATTTGACCAAGACAATCAAGGCATCAGCATCGAGAGCGCAAGATGAGCAAGCCGCTGACGGCCTGCGAAACGCATTCAAGGCGGCAGTGTACTTTCTCGCGATGACAATCGCAGCGATTTGTCGCGTGCGAGCCCAAGCTGACCAGGCCGTCGTGAAGCAGAAGAACAGCGTACGTGCGCGGTACGCACGTGTCGTTCTATCATCATACGATTGCTGATCTTTCTTTGGTTTATGGCGTGGTGGATTTAGACGTCGTCTTCGGCAGCCAGCAAGACGCCCTGGGGAAAGCACGTGGAAAGCGCGTTGCACGCCCTCAGCAAATCCATTTGCGATGAAACATTCGGTCTCTGGCGCATGAACCTCCCTGAAGAAGAGTTCGCGAACCTCTATTGTCGCTCGGCGATTCACGTCCTGGAGAATGCGGCGCTTTGCCGGTCGAAGACTATGAAGTCAGAGATCTACAAGGTACGAGACCGATCGTTTCGTTGGTGGGTCTCAGCTCTGATCGGATGTTTGTCTACCTACGTAGTGCATCGGTTCTACAATCCAACGCGTACCCTCGGTTCGGCTTCCATTTGTGACGTCGATTGTGGATCTCATCTTCAACCACGAGCATCTTACGAATGGACTCGCAGAACTCACGGACCAGCTCCCCGCCCTGTACGACTACTCGACTTTCCCCGGGGATTTGATTCGTGAAATCTCGACCATTTCTTCTGGAGACCCGTCCAAGGACGTCAATGGAACGCGCAACATCTCGAGCTTTCTGACGACGCTCTCGACTCGAAGCCCCGCGCTCATCATCTCGAACTTGACGTTCGTCCTTGGCCTCCTGGAATCTGAATCGTATCAGCTAAGAAATGCGGGTGTGGCATGTGTGGCATCGATTTTGCTGTGGAGCTTCCAGCAACAAGGGAAGAAGCATCGTGACGAGGAATCGGAGAGTGACGAAGACGATGGCGAAGTCGATGTGTCGGACGTCGAAGAAAACGACAGCCTCGATGCCGGAGATGAGGAGGACAGGGCATCTAAAGACGACGACGATGCGTCTGAATCCAATGTCACTGGACGCGCACCCGCTGAGGCTCGCAAAAAGCGAGACCGCCAACCTCTTCACAGTTTGTCTCGAACGACGCGAGACCAGCTCTTGTCAGTGCTAGAAGATCGTGCGCACGATGTGAACTCCTTTGCACGTAGTCATGTGCTGAAGATGTGGTACCTCCTTTGCGAAAATGATGCAGTGCCTTTGAAGACGCTCAAGAGAGTGACTGCCCTTGCGATTGGTCGTCTTCAAGACAAGGCAGCAGTGGTCAGGCGTCACAGTATTGCACTTTTAACACTGCTTCTCGTGAACAACCCCTTCATGGGCAAACTGGATCGCGAGTTCCACTTCAAGCAGCAAATCGAGATCAAGCACAAAATTGAGAAGAAGCAGGAAGCCCTTCTCGCTCAAGCTCAGAAGGAAATGGACACTGTCGAAGAAGCTGATCTCAACAACGAGATTCCGTCCAACGTTGACGAGGAAGTGGATGCCCAAGTGCGACAGGACATTACGGCTCTCAATCGCATGATTGGATTCCACGCCGAGGCGCTGGATTTCATCAACGTTTTCGAATGCGGTGCGCTGAAGCTGATGGTGCAGTTGCTTGGCAGCAAATCGACGTCCGACGCGCTGGAAGCCATGAATTTCATTCGTCAGGCTCACAAATTGAAGTTGAGTGGAGCTGAGGATGGATTCAAGAAACTGCTCCCGCTCATTTGGAAGTCCGATCCTGCGGTGCGGGAAGAAGTCTTGAATGTCTTCCTTTCACTGTTCTTGAGACCTGCTGGTACTCGAGCGAACGTCGCACCGGAGATCTTGGCGACGAAGCTGATTCAGTTGCTCGATGAATGTTCGGTGGCCGAATTTACGTGCATTGAGAAGATCATCCGGGAACTTCAACAAACGGCACAGATGCCAGCAGCTGTGGTCTCTGCTCTCTGGGAATTCGTAGATGCAGAGAAATACCCAGTGCCAGTCGTCACAAACGCCCTACTGTTGCTCGGAATGGTTGCATCTGCCGATGACAAGATCCTTCTCGCCGCCGGACGACTGAACCAGATTCTCGCTCATGGTTTTGGCGTCGTGTCGTGTTCTCAGGATTCGTCATTTCGACTTTTCGGCGCAGCTTGTCGTCTTGTTCAGTTTGTCAAGTTCGACAGCTTCAGCATGACCAAAAGACTACAGCGCGTTCCAACTGAGGCGCTAGAGGAAATTGTGGGTCAGATTCAGCGAGTTCTAGCTCTCGAACGAATCTCGAGTCAAGCCAGCGATGGTTCCTACGGATCTCCATCGTCGACATCAGAACAGTTGGCAAGCTCAACGTGGTTCGATGCAGTCCAGCAAGCTCTAGATGCGGTCTTCGCCGTTTGCGAGCGACCTGAAGACGTCACGGCTGAAGTGATCAAGTGTCTCGCGCATCGCATTTTTGTGGATGGCAACGACTCCCTGGTCGACTCCTTCGAGTTTTCCCACTTCCTCTTCGTCTTGGGTCACGTCGCGATCCAATGCACCATTCGCGTTGAGCAAATGGCGGCTTTGATCAAGAGACTGCGGGCAAACCAAGACAAGTCTCAAACCGAGAAGCCAGTGAACTCAACCAATCAGCAAAACAGTGATGCAAACGACGTTGCTGCCATGGAGGATGAACTTGGTGTAGCGGCAGAGGTCGAAGCGGAGGAAGATGCTTTCGTGCAAGACTTGATTCGGCAGGACCTCGTGTGTCGCAACCTCCTTGGTCTGTACGGTCCGCTCGTCGTCCGCCTGCTACACTCTGCGTGCAGTGGACAAGAGTACGATACACAAGTGATCGAATGTGGTGTGGTTGCGCTCAGTAAATTCATGGCTGTGTCGGACGAGTTCTGCGAGAAGAACCTTCAGCTGCTGTTCACGTTGCTGCAAGAGTCGGCTGTGCCGACGGTTCGAGCAAATATTGTGGTCGCACTGGGCGATCTGGCGTTTCGGTTCCCAAACCTGATCGAACCGTGGACGTCCCATTTGTACAACAGACTTCGTGATGTCAACGACAGCGTGCGGAAGAATGCGACTGTTGTCCTCTCGCACCTCATCTTGAACGATATGGTGAAGGTGAAGGGCCAAATCAGCGAGATTGCGATTTCTCTTGTCGACCCGAATTCCGAGATCCGGAACCTCGTCCAGCTTTTCTTCACCGAGCTATCGAAAAAGGGAAACAATCCCATTTACAACATCTTCCCTGACACAGTTGGTCAGCTCTCCGCAAGGTACTCGCGATGGATAAGGTTTGTCTTTGTCTCAGTAACTGACTTACTTTGTATTTGTATGCGGTGTAGTGAGCTCGTTTCAACGGCTCAGTTCGACCAAGTTATCAAGTTTCTTCTCAACTTCCTCACGAAGGACAAGCACATTGAAAGCATCGTCGACAAGATCTGCCAGCGATACAGCGCGGCTCAGTCAAAGCAACGACGTGATTTTTCTTTTTGCTTGGCGCACGCTCAGCACACGGAGAAATCCCTGCGCTACATGAACCAGAACCGTAAACTGTTCAAGGAGTCGCTTGCCGACACCACCATCCAGGAGCATTTCAAGCTGCTCGTTACGCGATCCCGTCGCCATCTGAACGTGTCGAACTCCTCGTCTGAGGTGAAGGAAGTGTTGGATCAGCTGGAGCAATTTTTCCTGGACGACGCGCAAGCGGAAGAGGTGAGTGTGCAATTAGCGACTCCAGCATATCGCTTGTTTACCAACCCATGTGTATGAAATGTGCAGAACGAAGAAGATTCGAGCGAGCTAAACGTGCCCCCAACACCAGGCAAAACCCAACGCACCCCGGTCAAGCCAAAACGAGGCCGCCCGTCTACCGCCTCGAAAGCTGCAACACGCAAACCGTCGGCGACGACTCGAAAGCCCCGGAAGCAGCGCGCCAACGATGACGATGAATAGGTACTCGCGGAGAATAGGTACACTGTACTCGCGGAGATCTACTGTAGTTAGGGCGAGAGGTTTCCTCGGTCTGCTGCGGCTGCGAGACTCGTGCACGCCGTCAGAACGCGCAACACTTCGTCGGGATCATCCAAATAGTACTGGGCCCGGCTCACTTTCATACCAACTGTGCACGTGTAGCAGTTGCTTCCTTGGACCACGTTGAACATGTCTTCATCAGTACGCTCGTCGCCGATTGCCAGAATAAAGTCGAAATCCAGTGACGTAAAGTATGGTGTCTCGCTCTCGTACTCGAGGATACGACTCACTGCACGGCCTTTGTTCACACGCCACGGTCGGATCGTCACATACTTCTTGATACGGCACATGACGACCCCAACGGGGCGGTCGCGTAGCATTTGGTCAAAGTGAAGCTGCAGATCCTTGGCCTGCTTGAGTCCGAATGTCGGATCCGCGTCGCGAAAGTGCCACGTGTAGCAACAATCCTTCACATCCAGCAAAGAGCCAGGGGTGCGCTCCGTGAAATGCTCGAGGATTCCTTCGACTTCGTCTTGCCACTCGAGCTCCACGTCGCTCACCATACACTGCCACGGCACATTTTCCACCAAGCCCGCGCTGCTGTTGCCATCGACACTGTCACTTCCCAGAGTAACCGAGTCGGCCACGACCATGAGCGGGTCATGCGTATGGTCGCCTTCAGTCTCTGGTGCCATCTCTTGGTCATGCGCCGAATTCTTTTCCTCGTCTCGTCCATCAGCAAGAGCAATTTTCTCGCCCTCAACTGTGTATTTCGCGGCCGGTCGGAACCAGTACCCGTGCTCAGCGGCGAGCCCAACTCTCGGCAAGTGGCCAAACCACTCCTGGAGCCTCGCTTTGTCGCGTCCGCTAACGATGTAGACCGCATTGTGCGGATCTGCAGCCAATTCTTCCAGACAAGAGAGCAACGCGGGGGTCGGTTGCGCGAGCTCTGCCATGCTCTGGTAGTGAACGAGGGTACCGTCATAGTCCAGTAAAAACAAACGCCGACGACTGCGTTCAAACGAACCGAGCAACTGCGCCGTGTCGAGTTTGTCGAGCCGATTGTACTCTTGCGCCATGGTCCCGGCTTCGTTCAGTGCCGACATAATGCGCTGTGCCCACAACGTCGACGTGTACGTGTTCACGTACCGCGAGAGTTGGTGATGGCGAATGCGTTTGGTCGTTGTGTTCATGCGCAGCGCCGTGTCGATGCTGGCAGCAACTTGTTCAATGTGCATCGGATTCACCAACAAGGCGCCTTGGAAGGACGACGCGCAGCCCGCAAACTCGCTGTAGACCAGCACGCCGTGGCAGTTCTCCTTCTGGGCCGCGACAAATTCCATGGCCTGGAGGTTGATTCCTTCCTTGATGCTGCTGATGATCGCGACATCGGCTGCATTGTAGAGAGCGACGAGTTGGTCGTGGTCAATCGAGCGCTTGAGGTATCGGATCGGGCAATACTCGGCTGTACCGAATCGCCCATTCACACGACCAACCAACTCGTTAATCTGGCGATTCAAAATCTTGTACTGGTACGAGGCCGTCCGGCCGGCATCCCGCACAACGGCAAAGAGCACCACTTTACCGCGGTACTCGGGGTAGTGCTGCAAAAGATACTCCATCGCCTCGAGCATCTCTGGAATGCCCTTGCAGAAATCCAGCTTGTGCACGCCAACAAGAATCTTCATCCCGTCTTGTTGTTGCTTCAGCTGTTCAACGTGTTTGAGCACACTTGAGGTGACCTCGTACTTGAGCGGATCGATGCCCATCGGGCAGATGCCTAACGAAATCAGACGCCCGTTGTACTCGACGCGACTGGGGGAAGATTCGAGTCCGAGCATGCGCGTGCAGACGTTCAAAAAGTGGCGCACATAGTCAAAGTGGTTGAACACGACCAGATCGGCTCCAAGCACCCCGTGCAGTAACGCCTCGCGAGCCGGCAGCATCTGGAAGAATTCGGACGACGGAAACGGACTGTGGAAGAAGAATCCACACGTGCTGTCCGGGAAACGACGGCGCAGCAGCCCCGGAAGGTTCATGAGCTGGTAGTCGCACACAAGGATGAGGTCGCCTTCCTTGTACACTTCCGACACAGCCTACAGATGCAAACAGCGCGTGAGAGATCCTGAATGCACGCCAGTCAACATCGGTCGGCGTCTCTCTCTACCTCTAGAAACTTTTGGTTCGCCGTGCAGTACGCATCGTATTTCTCCGTGAAATTCTCGAGGAGGCGGCTGTCTGAGCGTTGTGGGAGCGAGTGAAACAACGGCCACAAGATGTCGTTGCAAAACTACAGACAAGAACCCACATGTGAGTCCTCACGCGGCGCATCGACTGTCGTTCGGGGCGTACCCTTCACCAACCTGATTGTGAAAGAGGTCGTGGATCTCACTGTTGAGGAACACCGGACGGCAATTGAACTCGGACTCGAGCTTGCGGCGCACACCGTCTTGACTCGACTCATCGACAACCGCACCCGGCCACGAGATCCATTGGACGTTATTGGTCCCACAGAGGTAGTCGATCGCGCTTTTGAAGCCCGTATCCGACGGAATGTACTGCCACGAATCGTCATGCGCTGTCTTCACCATCTGCACGCAGCGCCGCACAGAGCATACAATGATTTTGTTGCTCTCGTTCGCCATGGGAACGGGGCCCATGTTGCGCGAGAGCGCATTGAAGCGCTGTGAGTCTTGGCGCACGGCAGCGAGTTTCTTGTGGAGATCATGGAGCTGGTCCAGGAGGGTGCTCTCGCCCAGCTCGGTGGCTTGTGGTTGGGACTGCATGGACACCAAGGGCGGCGCAAAAGGTGGAGTGGGCACGGATCTCCGTGGCGGTGTCGTGGTCATGTCTTGTGTGACAAGCGAGAAGGATCTGGGAGGCGGCGTTCGGGCGCTTGGGAGCTCAGAGAAAGTTGCCTTTCGCTGACGGATAGATGACCTCACTGTCCGAGTTACGAACAGATTGAGCGAGCTGATTGTAAAGCTGGGTACATGGTAGATAAGAACACCTGAGAAAGTGTCAAACCTCTGTGTTTCAACAAGCTGTTAGGAACAAACTTTGTTTGTTGGGCGGGAACGTACCGTAGAACACAAGTTAGATGTCGCATCGGCGATCCAGTACCGTAGAACACAAGTTACATGTCGCCTGATGTTAATTGTCGCTCCAAATTTCAGCCAACGAATGAAGACTACAGTAGAACTCATGTTAATTGTCGCCTGTGAAAGCTTTCGCTGTGAGCGCGCCATTCCCCCAAAATGGTCGGTCGGCCCAGCGCGAAAGGGAAGCACCGCAAACCGGTACGGTTCCGGAACAAGAGC
>JAADXQ010000031.1:0-55351 GCA_023337915.1 Pythium angustatum | reverse complement strand
TTTTGACCATAGTTTGTAGAAAAACCTACTTTTCTGGGAAGGGGCGTTTGAAGTTTCAGGGTTCCATACAGCTGCTGTTATGGAAATCATGAAACAAATCAAATTTGAGGTGTTTCAAGAGGAAAAACACCAGTTTACAGGAAACGACGAGAATCTGCAAAAAAAGCTACTCAAGACGGAGTAGGAAAAAATGTTCACAAATTTTGGTGACCGAAATGTGTGCCGCAGGGGAAATGGCACTGCTCCTCACCAACTCGACTTTTGGAGACTCTGAAGGGCTCTATTGATAGCTGAGATCGCCCTCTACACGCTAGGCACCTTTTTGGCTTTGGGGTTTTATCAATAAGGAAACTTCTGTTTGCCATGGTCTCTAATAGAACCTCGACTTCTTATCGGTGGGTCGGTCGCGCTTCTGGAATTGAGCTGAACCGTAGCATGGGAGGTCGTCAGTAGAAAATCAACAGTCGATAGAGGGGGTTTCTCACGACCGATTAAGGATTCGCAGTCCACTGGCCCTAGCAACTCGATCAGGTACGTACTACGTAATGCCGACTAGATGGCTCAGACGCCCCACACGTACTGCGGGATGCGCTGCACCACTTGGTCGTCTTCATTGGCGTCCACAGTGACGCTACCTACCGCAGCCTCACGCAGCTCGAGCTTGGCTTGCGCGTTGCTCACTACCTTCCACGTCGCTTTCGAGAGCCGCTCCCGTGGCGTAAACGCACGGAGGTCACCGACCGTCCGAATGAGAAGCCGCGTCAACGTGTCCACACTGGCGTCGTCCAGGCTGATGACGTCGGCCACAGCACTGGCGTCATCGAGCAGCGCAGTGGACGTAATAGACTGGGCGTGGAACACAGCTTGACGCCACTGTGGCACGACAAACACCAGCGCAGCAGCCGTGTGGGGCGAAATTTCAACCGCCTCCCACAGCCCAAGCACCTTCAGGACCTTCGTGTAGCCCCGTGCTGGGACGGGACACGTGAGCGACGACGTGACTTGGAACAGCACGACCCGTCGGGTACAACCCTCGTCTTCTGGAAGCTGAAACGCAAATCGCTCGATGGTATGAATGTGCTCCTGAAAAGCGTCTCGGCTGTGATCCGACGGCAGGATGCCAAACCGACTGGTGATGCGATAGATGTTGCACGCTGGAGGGACGGCCATGGTGAGTGAATCGGCGCCGTCGCCACCGAGCTTCGTTGCAGTGATTGTCCCGCGCGATCGGAGCACACCACTGACGCGTGCCTTGACTGCATGATCGAGCACGGATCGCATCGTCGGCACCGAGCTCAGTAGCCGTTCCAGCTCTTCCTGCTTGTTCGGTGGCAGGCATTGCACGTACTTCACGAGATCGTGCGTCAACAGCGCCGAGGCGACTTGGATCGTTGTGCCGTGGTACTTGACGGGAACGTAGTGGACCAGTTCGTCGGCTTGCACCGGTGGCGTCCCGACACAGACGGCCGTGGCAAGCACATTCGCTGTCACTGCAACGACTTGACCTCGCAAGCGCTGTAGCGGTGAATGGAGATTGCGGTGGCACTGCGAGAAGCACCAGCGCGCGACGCCGCCAAACAGGCCAACGCGATAGTCCATCACTGCGGGGTTCGATCGCTCTACAATAGCCGCTGGGTCCACGCCCAAGTCGAGCACTTCGTCGTCGCCGACTTCGTTCAGCAACTCCGTTCGATTCAACGCGATCGCCGCAGCGCGGAGCTCAGTCAGTGTCCACACGGGCAGAAACACTTCCATGCACGTGTCTGGATTCTTGAGGAGCATCTTGGTCCACGCTTCGTCGGGGACCGGGAACGCAACCCAGCGGCCGGCGTGGGGAATCCTATCGGGAATACCGTCCATCAAGAGCAGTGTGCGCTCGTCAAACGCTGCCAAAACGTCTTCCGCTTCCTCCACGCGATGGAAATGGTAGCGTTTCCGGCCAATCTCGATGCCGCCGCGGGCGACCGCAACGCTGTGCAAGACCGATTTCCAGCCGCAGTACGATACCAGGACGACCGTCGCATCCGGATGCTCATGGCTGTAGCGCTGGAAGAAGTAGGCCATAAACACCGACTTGCCAATGCCTACAACAAACCAAACGCAGCCGTGTCAATCCCAAGCGTTGGTGTCCAACCGGAGTGTCATGCAGTGCTTCCAACAAGAAGCGGCAGTACTGTACCTTCCGTGCCCGAGACCGACACGCCGTCCATTGTATCGAGCAAGCCCATCACGTGGCCATAGTACTCGGGATAGCACGCGCGCACGTAGTACGTCTGGTCGGTGTAGGGATTCTCCATCGGTACAACCGTCGGGAACGCGTGCGCCGTGCGTGGTTCTGGCAGCATCGGTCGCGACAATGTGGACGCAACAGCGGTGGAGCCAACGGCTGAGAGAGTTGGCACGTCGCTCTTCCGGCGCTTCGCTGGGTGCGGCGTGGCAGCGTCCTCTTCGTTCTGGCTTAACGCTTGCTTTGACGGATCGTTCGTGGGGGAGACTAGCAAGTGCGAGCGAGAGCACCGTCCCTTTTCGCGGGACGGGGATCACGGAGTAAAGGTTCACGCACAAGAAAGTTTCATGCGACGAGACGACACCTTACTCCACGGCCGTTAAGGGATGAGGGGATGTGACATGGACGATTCTTCCTGAGGACGCTACGTCGTCTTCACGTACGATGCAAAGGCACATTGCGTGCTCAGATGCCCCACACGTACTGCGGGATGCGCTGCACCACTCGGTCGTCTTCATTGGCGTCCACAGTGACGGTACCTACCGCAGCCTCACGCAGCTTGAGCTTGGCTTGCGCGTCGCTCACCACCTTCCACGTCTCTTTCGAGAGCCGCTCCCGTGGCGTAAACGCACAGAGATCACCGACCGTCCGAATGAGAAGCCTCGCCAACGTGTCCACGCTGTCGTCGTCCAGGCTGACGACATCGACCACAGGACTGGCGTCATCGAGCAGCGTAGTGGACCTAACGGACTGGGCTTGGAACGCAGCGTGACGCCACTGTGGTACAACAAACACCAGCGCAGCAGCCGTGTGGGGCGATCGTTCCACCGCCTCCCACAGCCCAAGCGTCTTTAAGACCTTACTGTAGCCGCGCGCTGGGTCGGGATGCGTGAGCGACGACGAGACTTGGAACAGCACGACCCGACGGGTACAACCCTCGTCTTCTGGCGTCACCAACGCAAACCGATCGACGTGTGCATGCAACACTGGTAAGCGTTGGTCTGTGCTACCATCCAACGGTATGATGTCAAACTGACGCGTGATGCGATACAGATCCCCTGCGGGCGGCGCAGCGATGTGGAGCACATCCGCGCCGTCGCCACCGAGCTTCGATGCCGTGATTGTGCTGCGCGATCGGAGCACGCCTCTGACGCGTGTCCTGACCGCATGGTCAAGCACGGATCGCATCGTCGGCACCGTGTTAACCAGCCGTTCCAGCTCTTCCTGTGTGCTCGCTGGCATGCATTGCACAAACTCCACGAGATCGTGGATCAACAGCGTCGAGCCGACTTGGATCGTTGTGCCGTGGTACTTGACGGGAACGTACTGGATGACTTCGTCGGCGCGGGTCGGCGGTGTCTCGACGCGAAGGGCAGCCGCAAGCGCATCGGCTGTCAACGCAAAGACTTGGCCGCGCAATCGCCCGAGGGTAGAGCGGAGACTGATACGGCAACGCGAAAAGCACCAACGCGGGACGCCACCGAACAGGCCAAAGCGATAGTCAATTACTGCCGGTTTCGAACGTGTGGATCGCTCCACAACGGCGGCTGGGTCGACCCCCAAGTCGACCACTTCGTCGTCGCCGACTTCCATCAACAGCTCCGTTCGGTCCAACGCGATTGCGGCCGTACGAAGCTCGTCCAGTGTCCACGTGGGCAGGAAGATTTCCGTGCACGTGTCGGGGTTCTTCAGGAGCATCTTGGTCCACGTCTCGTCGGGCGGTGGAAACGAGACCCAGCGGCCGCGGTGGGGAATCATGTCGGGGATGCCGTCCATCAAGAGCAGGTCACTCTCGTCGGCAGCGGCCAAGAATTCGTCGGCTTCTTCGACACAATGAAAATTGTAGCGCTTTCGCCCAATTGCTTTGCCGCCGCGTGCAACGGCAACACTGTACAAGACCGATTTGGGGCCCCAGTACGACACCATAGCGACCGTTGCGTTCGGGTGTTCATGGCTGTAGCGCTGGAAGACGTAGGCCATAAACACCGACTTGCCAATGCCTACGACAGTATCAAAAGTTAGTTTATAGTCTGTGCGTCTGGTCCAACACATACGAGGCGGTCGTACCTTCTGTACCCGAGACCGAGACGCCGTCCATGGTGTCCAGCAAGCCCATGACAACGTCATAGTACTCGGCATAGCACTCGCGCACAAAGTACGTCTTCTGGATGTAGGGGTTCTCCATCGGCACCAGCTTTGGGAACGCATGCGCCGTATTCGGTACCGGAAGCATCGTTCGTGACGCCAATGACATGACAGCAGCCGGGGTGACGGCTGAGGGAATTGGTGGGTCGCTCTTCAAGCGCTTGGCTGGGAGCGGAACGGCTTCGTCGTAGCTTGGCGGTCGCTTCGGCTGGTCGGTCGTCGTTGCCATGGCGGGTCTTGACTGTACACCGTCACGGAAGAACGTGAACTGAGGGCGAGGAAGGTGGGAGCAAAATCGCTTTTCACGGAAACCCAACGGTAGAACAGCCGAGACGCCTGACTGAGTGATGGTTCGTTGAGACAAACGGAGTTCAAGCATGGGACGAGACGACACCACTCGAATCGACAATGGAGAGATGATGCAATGTGACTTGGTCGACTACTCTCAGACGACGCCATGCCGTTGGGCATCTGAGCATTTGGGCACACCCGCATGCTCAGATGCCCCACACGTATTGCGGGATTTGCTGCATCACCTGCACCTCTTCGCTCGCTTGGACGTCGACAGCGCTGCCAGCAGCCTCTACCTGCTTGAGTTTGGCTTGCACGCCACTCACTACCTTCCACGTGGCTTTTGGGAGCCGCTCCCGTGGCGTAAACGTCCAGAGGTCGCTGACGGTCCGAATCTGAAGCCTCGCCAATGTGTCGGTAGTCGCGCTGTCCATACTGAGAATTCCCGCAACAGCGCCCGCGTCATCAAGCAGCGGGGCGCACGTGATGCGTTGTGCTTGGAATTCGGGTACGTTGCACTGCGGCACGACAAACACCAACGCAGCAGCTGCGTGTGGCGCTCGTTCGACAGCCGCCCACTGTCCAAGAATCTTCAAGACCTTGCTGTAGCCTCGTGCTAGCACAGCGTCTGTCAGAGATAACGTCACTTGAAACAGCACGACGCGACTGCAACGGCTCTCGTCGCGTGGGATCACAAACGCGAACCGATCGATTGCGTCCACGTATTCACTGAAGAAAGGAACCAACAGGTCGTTGCTGGCATCGAACGGCACAACGTCAAACCGATTGGTGATGCGTTGAATGTCGCACGTGCGAGGCACAACGACGTGGAGAGGGTCCACGCCTTCTCCAGCGAGCTTGACCGCATTGACAGTGTCGCGCGATCGTAGCAAGCGACAGGCGCGAGCCGCGACACTGAGATCTACGATGGGTTGCATGTCCGCAGCGTGGCAACCGGCCGTTTCACACTTGCGCAAATCACTCTCTGACGTCGCTTGAAGGATCTTGGCCACGAAGTGCTGCGCGGCAAGGGAGCCTGCTTGAATCGTCGAGTGTCGGCGGGTAGACCCCTCCGGGACGTAGTGGAGGAGTCCGAGTGCGCGCGGTGGTGTGTGACTATACCGAGACTGGACAACTGAAAGATACGCGGCCGCGGTCACCGTGTAGCCATCGGCTCGCAACCACCGCAGCGCCGACTGGACGTTCACACGGCAACGAGCCAAACACCAACGCGCGACGCCTCCAAAGACGGCAAAACGATAGTTGATCACAGCAAGTGTCGGTCGCGAGGTCTTCTCCATAGCAGCGGCGTTGTCGCGCAGCTCTCGCACACTGTCCTCGTCGTCGTGGATCGCGACGAGCAGGTCGGTCCGATCCAACTCAATCGCAGCTTCGCGCAGCTCGTCGAGACTCCACACTGGCATAAACACTTGCGCACAAATGCTGTTCTTGCGCAACACCTTCTGCCATCCTTCGTCCGGCGGCGTAAACGACACCCAATGCGCGCGGTCGTGGGGGATCATCGAGGGAATTCCATCGAGCAAGTAAAGACTGTCGACAATGGTTTCGTCCGTGTCGATCGCTGCCTCGACGGACGCGTAGACCGTCTTCATTGCACCAGTGACCGTGTAGATCGTTTCCTGGATCACTTTGCCTCGCCGCGCGACGACCACTCGCATCACCTTGGACTTGACTGTGTACGAAATCATCGTGATGGTGGCTCGTGGGTGCTCGCGGCTGTAGCGCTCAAAGAAATAGGCCATGAACACGGACTTGCCGATCCCTATCGTGCCAACATCAAGCGAGTTCTGTTAGTCTCAATAGGTGCTCTGCTCTTCCAACATGTCGTCCTGAACGACACGACTATACCGTACCCGGCGTCCCCGTCACCGTCACGCCGTCTTTCGTTGCGAGCAAGCCCATGACGATGCGGTAGTATTCGGGATAGCACTCACGCACGTAGTAGTGCTCGCCCACGTACTTGTTTTCCATCGGCACGAGCGTCGGGAACGCTCGTACCTTATTGGATTCCATCTTCGCCGACGTGGAGACCGACGTAAAGTGCCGCAAGTTGGCGGATTTGCGCACCTTACACGTTTGCCCGGGACAGACAGAGCCACTTGAGGTCCTTTTCAAAAGTATCATACCGGTCCACAGAGCTTGTTCTCTCGAGATGGAAGGTTCCATCAAGCTTCACACGCTGGGACAAGACGGGTACGTCAGTCTGGTAGTTGTGCGTCGCTTCTCAAAGGAGCGCGTCAGAGACAGGGCGCTTGGTGGTGTGATACGGTGCTGTGGGTCTCGGATTCTAGGCTCTCACCATGGCGATGCCTCTCGCTGTCGACACAGCACAGCAAGTTCTGGGAGACAGAGGTTTTGCACGTGCGATCGCTTTGTGCGCAGTGTGCGCTGGGATTTCGTCGCGTACGTTTCGACCAAAGAGAACGATCCGAGCGAGGAGCTACGGTCCCACGTGCTTCCAATACCCAAAACGACTCGCGCTCCACCCGGCGTAGGGGCACACCGAGACACCCCGTCGGCATATCGCGACAGCGAGGTTCGACGGCGCGATGCTGACCTCGTGCATCAACTCGAACGACTTCCTCGTGGGCATGAACTAGCGACCCGGTTCAACACGCACAGTCTTCGACGAGGTACGCTTTGAGAGCAGCGACACCGACGAGCTTGTGATCACTGCCCACTGGATGGAACCAAGCACCTTGTTACCGCCGCAATCGTCGGCCGTCTTGGTGCTTCGTTGCGGCCGCCGTACCACTACGCGTCGATACAGACGACACCGCGGGGAGCGTCAAACTAGAGGCGTGCCCGACCACGAGCCGTTCGTGCTCGAAGCATGATGTTCTAGAGCGTGCTCGGCATTGACGATGTTGAGCACGTCCACGCGAACGTGCCGTTTGTGCACGGGCCGCTGCTACGGCGCGTGGCAACTGAATTGGTTGTCTTGCTTGGTGGCCGCGTCTAGCTGCATCTGGCCGGACACAGTCGTCACCAATGCATCATCCACACCGCGCGTCATTGGACCAAGCGGTGTATCAAGCTTCTCAGTTCTCGAGCCTACACCGACTTCATCGTGGCATCGCCAATATCTTGCAGATCTTGTGTGGCATGCAAGGTATCCAAGTCGTTGAACTTGAAGTCGGGGAAGTTTCATCGCAGATCCACTAGATGTGGCTTGGCCCAAGCCATATCTAGTGGATCTGCGATGCTGCACTTCTCTTCTGCCATCCAATCACGCCATCTAAGCGACTCTTTGCGCTTGAGATCCTTGATAGTACGGAGATTGCGTCACACTGCTGCGCCCACGCCATCGCTTTGCCCACGGTCGCGCGGATCTCAACTTGCGCTCAAACTGAATCAGAACGGGACGATGCATTGTAAGCCCGGGCGACTGGGTTCTTCGTTCATCGCGCATAAAAATATCGCTTTCTGGATCCACTCCAGCTTGAGTCAAAACCGTTTCGCAACAGACTTCGTGGATCTGATCACTGTTGCGATCGTGCATGTCCTGATACCGGTACCTGCATCACACTCATCGTTCGGAGAACCCAAAGGGGAATCGGGGCAACTTGTCTGACGCATGTTCAGCTAAAGCGGATGCGTCGTTGACGATACAGTACCGGTACTTAGAAGATTACGCGAGTACAGTAGGCACCAGACAACCTCATATAGTGATGCTCTGTCGCATGTGGTCCAGGCTGTCGGGTCTTGGCCTTGAAAATGCATCCGGTGGTGGCCCACGGCGCCCTTCTCCACAAGAACAGTGCGGGCGCGTGCAGTCCAACACCATTTATAGTCATCGGTAAGTCGGAGAATCATGGTTGTGTGACGCATGTGCACGCACACTCTTCGACGTTGCCTCGTCTCGCTTGCCGCTGCAGCCATTCCGGTTCTACGAAAGAACCCTCTTGTCCATTCAGTTCTCGATATCCCTTCGCGTACAATCGGGCTTTCCCGCAAGCCATGCTTCCTCCGCACCCCCGCGGTCGATCGACTGCTCATGCATCAGGCGCATCGGTGTCGAACCTTCACTCGAGTGGCGTGCGTCGGCGATCCTCGCTGCCCCTGAGTGCTGTCTTGGAGATCAAGGACGATGACGACGACGGTGAAGAAGACAAGTTTGCGAACGACAGAGACACGGACGCTCTTCTTGGGCGACGCTCGTCTGCACTCTCGACGCACGCATCGCACTTGTCCGGACGAAGACGGAGCTCAGCGCTCCGTGTCGGCCGTGGTTTGGAGTCAACGAAGGAGTCAATACCACTTGTTGGAAGCGTGTACTTGTACTCGACCGTCTTGCTCACGATTCTGCTCGGCCCGCAGCTTGGATGGGAGATCGCGCAGCTCAACTTGGGCGTCTTTCATAACCCGAAGGACTGCGCGCTGCGTCCAGTGAAGACCGGTCGATGCATCGTGTACCCTGGCCACTCGGACACGGAGTGGATTATGGCTGTGATGTGCTGGGTGCTTGGAGCCGCGATCGGTTCGTTGTTCTGCAATATCCCCGCTGACAAGTACGGCCGTCGGTTCGTTGTGCTTGGCAATGCCATGCTCATGATCATCGGTGGCACACTCCAGACGTTCTCACCAAACATCTACCTGTTCGCACTTGGACGCCTTTTCAATGGCATTGCATCTGGCTCCGGCTCAACGATCACATCGGTGTACATGGGTGAAATCGGCCCGCCGAGTCAGAAGGCAAGCTTTGTGGTTGCCTTCCAGGGCGCAGGATCGGTCGGTCTCGTGGCGATCACGATGGTTCACTTTGCGATCACTGGGTCACCGACCTCATGGCGTTGGATCATGGCTTTCCCAGCAATCCTCGGTTTGATTCAGTTCTGCTTGGCTCCGCTCTTCCTTGTTGAATCACCGAAATGGTTGCTCGTCAACAAACGCCCGAAGGAGAGTCAAGTTGCTTTTGAGAAGCTGTACAAGTCCGGAAACTTCCATGAGCTCGAGCATCAGGTGAAGATCGAAACAGAGAAGAACGTGCGCCGCCAGATCGTCGAGGCCCAGCAATCACCAAGTTCCCAAGTTGGGTCTTCTTTCTGGAAGGACGCCTTTTCTTCTCGTTGCAACAAGCAGTTCACGATATCTTGTATCCTCTGCGTCGCTCGGCAGTTTGGCGGAGTGTCGGCGGTCTTCTACTACTCCTCAGGCATCTTTGCGGGTGCTGGTATCCAAGACTCACGCGTCGGAAACTTGCTGCTGGGAGTCGTCAACATGTCGATGGTGTTCCTTATCTGCGGATTTATGAAGAAGCTCCCACGCCGCACAGCTCTTCTCGTTGGAATGGGAGGTATGATCATGTGCTCGATCGGCATGACGTGGTCGCTTATCCACAAGTCCGGTGCGGCAGTGGCATTCACGGCTTGTTATGTCGGTTTCAACTCGATCAGTTTGAGCCCTCTCCCCTTCTTGGTTACCGCCGAAGTTCTCCCTGAGCACATCAAGATGAAGGGTATCAGCATCACGACCTTCATCAACTGGTTCTGCAACCTGATTGTCGGAGTCACATTTCCTGTTTTGGCACATTACCTGGGTGACTACACGTTCGTGCCTTTCACGGGATTGCTGTCGCTCTTCTGGATCTGTGTCTTCACGATGCTGCCCGAGACGAAGGACAAGACTGTCGAGCAAATCCAGCAAGACTTCCACGCGCAAGTCAGTCTTCTCGACAAATTCAAGAAAGCAAAATTGCTCGATAACGACCTACCGATTGCCGGGAAAGATGTCGATGATTCCAACGGGACTGCGTCGCCTACAGCTGCAGCGACCGTGGCAGCGATTGCTGCTGCTAGACGCACAAGCGTGGAGTTCGTGATGCCAACGCAACCGCCACGCCCCAACTTCTCGCGCACTGCTTAGGTGCTCTGATCTATTTAGTCATTTGCATCCCATACATTCTACGTACATCTTTTCGATACTCAGCGTTGCATCACGTGGAGACGATGCTGTGGCCTGGCGAGTGCAGAACTTTCACATCTGGTTCGTATCCACTGAGACTGCCGGATCGAAAGGCTCTAATGGTCACCTCCTCGAAACCTAGAGCACGCACCATTATCAGTATTTTCCCCAGAACTAGTGCCGCCTCGATATGTAGCACCCACCGATACGTAAGAGTTCCGGTGTGATTGTTTCACGCATGCCGAGTGCCTTCTCCAGGATCGATGCATCCAGTTCAAGTGCGGCACGCTGACCAGCGAGGAAGCGCACTCGCATGTTCGCCTCCTGAGGCAGCCGTAACTCGCGTCGCACAAACGATTCAGCTTTTTCCACTTGTTGGAGATGGCGCTAGCGACGATAAACACGTCGAACATCGTCAGTCCTCGACACAATACTAAATAGTCTCAAGATCCTCGGTACCTGCGTGGCCTCGACGCCAAACTCTAGACGAGACCGTAAGCACGGTGACGCAGCAGCGTTCCAATTGGATAGACCGAGATACTTGGCAGTCTGGAGAATGTACACACACAGTATCACACTTAGTCACGTGACCCAACACGGGAAACAAAATCAAACAATCGATCGAACGTACCTCGCGCACGTCTGCTTTCGTGAGCGTTCTCAACGGACTGACGACCTCAAACTCCTTTGCAGCGACCAGCCCTACAAACACCAGAAGGCTCCGTCATTTGGGAACAATAGTGTCGCCACGCCAGTGGGGGTAGTACATGCGTACCGACACGGGTTGGATCCTTGAGGTCGTCCGCATTGGTCCCGTTGTATAGAACCGGAACGATCGCGTCGCCTCCATTACCCTCGGCACGTACAGATACTCGCGTTCTATCAACACCAGCCCCTGTTTAGTCCACACCGTCCTGCATGGAATCTCGACCGCAGCGTCTCTCGCTGTACGGTACTCACACCGCATACGCCGTGGCCTGCTGGAGCGTGCTATAGAGCGTCGTCTTGCAGTGGTAACAGCTCTGTCCCTTGTTCTCAACATACTGCGGGACCGTCCCTTCGGTCGTCGTGCACTCCCATAGCGGGATGTCGATCTCCTCGGCCACGCGCCGCGCCTGGGCGAGCTGATGTGCCGCCAACGACGGCGAGACCCCGAGGCACGCGGCCGTCGTCGACGGAAACACGCGCTTCACAAGCGCGGCCGCGAGCGACGAGTCGACGCCGCCGGAATACGCAATCACGTGATAGACGCCGCCCTTGCGTTGTGCGGGCGTGTGGACCGCGACCGCGCGAAGAAGCGCATCGACGCGCGTCTGGAGCGCGGTCATTGTATTGCTTCCCTCTTGCCTTGAAGTATCGACGCAAGAGGAGCAAAGGGAAATGTCGGGTTTAGGAGGAAACCATAAGTACGTTTCTACACACCGCACTTAGCGGGCACGGTTCAACCCACAGGCCACCTCAAGCAGACCAGAATGGCGCGACGCACGAGTGCGTTCACGTACGTGGCGGAGCGCGGGCTCGGGCTCTCGAACGGTTTTCGCGACGCTGTGTACCAAGAAGAAGCGAGTGCGCTCCAGGCCGCGACCCGCAACTACGTCTATGACGGTGGCATGCGCGTGTGGAGCATGGCGCTCGACCCCGTCGACGAGCGGTACCTCTTGGTCGGGTCGTCCAAGTCGGTCATCAACCTCTACGATCTCAAGATGCTCGACGACAACGACGATGCCGACCCACACGGTACTGTCGATACTATCCAACACTATGACACGAGCCATCGGCTCCCGGCCGTGTCGTCGATTATTGCGCAGCGCATTCGACGGGAGACCGTGGATCGCCCGACGTCGTCGCTTTCGCATTCGCATTCGCAGCACCCACCGTCGTCGCTGCATTTCGGTATCGCGTCGATTGACTGGTATCCGGTCGACGGTGGGCTCTTTGTCACGGGCTCGTTCGACGGGCTCGTGCGCGTCTGGGACTCGATGGTCTTCACGGTCGAGGCCGAGTTTGCGCTCCGGAGCAAAGTGTACGGCGCGAAATTCTCACCCATTTCGACGACCCACTCGCTGATCGCCGCGGTCACTGCGAACCGCGAAGTGCGGTTGTGTGACATGGGCACCGAGTCGGCGCTCCACAGTCTGCTGGGCCACCAGGACGAGGTCTGGTCGCTGGCGTGGTCGCCTGCGAACGAATTCCAGCTCACCACCGGTGCCCGCAACGGCGAGATTCGCATGTGGGACATTCGACGGTCGGGCGCCACTGCGTGTCTGCTCTGTTTGAACCATGAAGGTCCAGCCGACGTCCCGGGGCGGAGCTCACTGTACACGAACGTCAAGAAGTTGCCGTCGACGTCGCTCTCGGCAGCAGCACGGCCAGCGACGGCGATCTCGCGCAAGCGCCGCCGTGTCGACGACAAGGACAGCAAGACCGAAAAACGATCGGACCCGAACCCAGCGGCCTCGGTGTCGCTTGCACGCGCCCATGCAAATGGTGTGAACAGTCTTGCGTACACGCCGGACGGTCGTTTCTTATTGAGCAGTGCGCATGACCACACGCTTCGTGTGTGGGACGCCAGCTCGGGCGAGCATCTCTTTGTGAACTATGAAGGGATCCGAAACGCGCAGATCACCCGGAACGTGCAAATGGCGGTCGTGCAAGAAGGAGACGCGCAGCGTGGGACGATGGTGTTCCACCCGAACGGCATGGACGGCGAGCTGACGAGCTACCGCGTCCACAGCGGCGACGACCAAGCGAGTGGGCAGCCGCTGACGCGATCGACCGCGCATTACAAACCGATCGTGAGCTGTGCGTACCGTCCAACAAGAAGAGAGTTATTCACGGGAGCGGCCGATGGCCTCATCATGAAATGGAAGCCCACACCGATTCGATGGGACGTTGAGGAAAGGGATGAACGCACGGACCAACCAGGAGGGGTCGCGCAAGACCACGATGCTTGGAGTGATGATGACGAGAACGACGATGCCGACGGTAGCGCAAATGATCTCCGATTTGTGCCGCCGATTCTACGCCAGGATTTCAGCTATTAATGCTGGCGCAGACACAAGGCAGTAAGTAAAATTAGCAGGTCAAGCCGCATGGATTCTGATAGCGCGTGGGGATTCCAAGCAGTCGAAGCACGGCAGCCGCTCGAGATCGACGTCACCATGGCGGCCGACGGCGGAAGTGTGCTGAAGGCCGCCGACTTTTTCGGTGCCGATCCCGATGGCGTCGACAAGTTCAAGAATGTCGCGATGCGGGCGCTTTTTGACCAGAAAATGGAGGAAGAGTTGATGCAAGTCCGCGAGGATCGCGATCGTTTGCAGACAGAAAATGCCTCGCTTGTCAAGGACCTCGCACGACTGAAGCAAAGCATGGAGACCAACATTGATGATCGGGAGCGTGTGCTGGCGTTCAAGTCGAAACGGATCGAAGAGCTACTGATCAAGGCGAAGGAGTACGAGGCCATCAATACATCCCTCCTACAAACGATCAGTGGCTCGAGTGAGTTGACCGAAGCCGGACGAAATACTCGTGCATCGATTATGCTGCTGGAACGAGGCATGCCACTCTTTCATGCTGTTGAGACGTGCAAAGAACAGGACTACAAGCGGTTGTGGGAAGACAAGAAGCAGCACTGCGACCAACTCTTGCAGCAACTCGCGGACAACGACACGCTCGTGAAAGAAATGCAGGATTTCCAACACCAAAAAGAGGATTGGGCGGCCCAGGTCGCCGCGTTGGAAGCGCTCGTGCTAAAGACCACGTCGGAAAAAGACGAGAAGATTCACTTCCTAGAACGAAAGCTTGTCTTCGAGCACGACCGCCTCAC
The DNA here is from genome assembly GCA_023337915.1 of Pythium angustatum. Classification (NCBI taxonomy): domain Eukaryota; phylum Oomycota; class Peronosporomycetes; order Pythiales; family Pythiaceae; genus Pythium; species Pythium angustatum. The sequence goes on along the minus strand of JAADXQ010000031.1, from coordinate 40,937 downwards.
GCGCGAGAAAGAAAGCGAAGTGGCCGCCCACAAGCGCGATATGGAGAAACAGCTCACGCTGCAGCTCGACACCACGACACAGCGCACGATCGAGGAAAACGTGCGTGTGCAACTGGAACTGCGGTACCAAAGCTCGCAAGTGGAGCGTTTCATCAAGCAACTCGACGCGATCACAGCAGAAAATCGCCAGGTGACCCATGAGAAGCAGCTCGTAGACGACATGAACGCGATGCTCAGCAAGAAGATCAAATTCTATGAGCAGCTCTTTGCAAAGATGCAGCAGCACGACCACGCCAAAACAAAGAACCAGCAACGTGGGATCGATGACGACCCAGCGTCATCGTCTCGCGTCTCACCCACACGTCGAAAGCCGCCACTTCCTTCGCTAGCGCTCGGCTCCACGATCGGTATGCAGTCTGCATTTGCGCTCTCACCACCGTCTCCGTTGAAGTCGCCGAGTCGGGATCGTGATGGAGAAGAGCTAGACGACAACGATACCTTGCTGCATCTGGACATGGCGTCGCTCGATTTGCTCGGTGAGCAGCTCAACTCGGTCGCGTCCGAGTTTGATCACCACATGCAGAAGCGCGAGTTTGCACGCAAAGAAGTGAAGGCGATGTTACAACATCATGATGCATCGCCCAACCACAATCCAGTAGACGCCGACGCTACCGTACGGAAGCGACGCACCAAGGCAAGAGGACTGGCAAGCCCCTCACGACGATACGCCGCATCCAGGGGAGCTCGCCAGCTACGTGCTGCGCCGGTATGTGTGTCTACCGTGTCGAGGCGTGTGTTCGTTTCGCGCCATATTAATATCGTATCTGTAGCTCACCCTCGAAGCATTCGTCCACGAGCATGCGACGATCTCCCCACAGAATCGGTCGCACGTGCCGCGTGGATTCCCTGGACCATCACCACCGTCCCACGTGTCACCTCGGCTGCCACAGCTTCCGTTGCCAGCGTCGTCATATCCTGCCACTGGACAGCCGCACCGACCACCTCCGCGCATCGACAACTCGGCACTGTGGAAAGCCGCTTCGCCACCGCGACACGACGCGACCACAGGACGACCACCACCACAGGACGACAACTACCACGCCCAGACAGCACGATTCTGATACAATGCTCGCCCACTGTGAACCCTTGCGTGTGTCGCATTCCGACGGTTGTTTTAAATCTTGCCCTTGCCAATGCCAAACGAGTCCTTGGTCGCACGCAGTACGCGCATGACTTCCACTGGGTCTTGTGCGCCGTTCGCAAACTTCTGCACGTCCGGTGCGTGCACACGCATGAACGGATTGGTCGCGAGCTCGTCGGCGACGGTCGACGGGATCGTCGGCTGCTGCGCCGCGCATTGCTGCGTCGCCCACGCGAATTTGGTTTGGATGTCGTTGTTCTCTGGCTCGACGTGCGCTGCGAACCGTAAGTTGCTGACTGTGTACTCGTGACCACAGTAGATCTGGGTCTGCGGCGGCAGCGTCGCGACGACGTTGTTGAGCGCATGGTGCATCTCGGCCGGGGTCCCGGCAAAGAACCGTCCGCAGCCGGCCACGAACAGCGTGTCGCCCGTGAACAGTGCGTCGTCGCACAGGTAGAGCACGTGGCCGCGCGTGTGGCACGGCGTGTGGAACACACGCACCGACAGCGCACCGACGTGGAGCGTGTCGCCGGTCGCGACTTGCTGGGTCGCGCCCTGTACGTCGTCGTCGCGGCCGCCGATGACAGGGAGGACGCGCTGCTCGTGCGCCGCGACGAGCGCGACAAGCGCGTCGTTGCCGCCGGCGTGGTCCCAGTGACCGTGCGTCGTGAGGATCGAGACGATCGTCACGCCGCGACGCTGGGCCTCGGCGTAGACTTTGTCGGCGTCCACTGGGTCGATCGCTGCTGCGACGCCTGTGCAGTTAGGTGTAGATAGAGTCGTCAGCGAGGACAATGTGTCTCGACGAACAGAGGAGAACGAGACCCAGGCGATCCTACGCACGCTGTGTCGTGTCGATCAGCAGGTACGCGTAGTTGTCCGAGAGCACGGGGATCGGAACGACCTCCATTGCACTGTTAGTACACGGAGCTGGGGCGTGTGGCGGTGGGGCTGAGACGCTCAACTTGAGCGCGGGCGCTACGAAGATGCGGACAATGGGCGCTGCGAATCAAAGCGCCGAGAAGGTTCGATTTTGAAGAGCTCATTGTGCGGGTCTGCAATCAGTGTTCGAAGAATATCCATTCCTATAGACCTCAGAGACCCATTGGATCACTACACTCTATTGATTTAGACAGGTATCATTTGTGGCGGTCTTCTCGTATCCTGCTGTCGACAATGTGCTGGTGACGCATGCATGTGTGCATGTGCTCTCTAATATTGTATCGTGTTAAATAAGGTCGCGGCGCGCTCGCCCCTCCCCACTCAGCTGTACGTGCGGATGAACTCGAGCGCAGCCTCGAACATGGTTAAATAGTACATGCGCTCGCCGTGCTGCGACGCAAACGGGTACAGTCCGTGGACCCCCGCACACAACGCGAACGCGTCGCGCAACTGGCTCCGCGAGACCGCAAAGATCAGCAGCGGCAAGAACGAGTCGGCGTCACCGACGCACACGCGTGCCGACGGCGACAGCGGGGGCAAGAGCTCACTGCTGTTCGTGCACGGCGTCCGGGCCTGTGCGATGAACTCGCCGAGCGCGTGGCACGCCGCGAGCAGACTCTCCATCTTGCGGGTCGGTGTTGCAATGCTCTCGAGCTCCCGTAGCTTGGCGATTGCCAGTGCGACCAGCGGGCGTGATGCGAGTTCCGGATCCTGAGTCTTGAGTGCAAACTCGCGGCTCGTCGATGGCAGCTCGCGCCATCGTGCCAGTGCCTTGCGGAACCGCGACCGGTCGGGGGAGCTGGCGGCGCCGGCACACCACTGGCGGATCTCGTAGCGTAGCGAAAAGACAAAGTACTCTTCGACGGCACGACGTACGGCACTCTCGAGCTCGTGGGCAAACGCCAGTGCGGTCGAGGAATCGGTATCTTGTTCTACTTGGTTGTCGCCTAGGAACGGAAGGAAGTCGTCGCCGACTTCCCGCAGTCGGTACTCGACAATGAACTCGACGAGGTCGCCGATCGTGTCACGTACGCGGCCGAGGTAGTAGCGGCACGCGGCCGGTGCCGGCGACGTGAAGTCTTCTTGCTTGGCAAAGAAACGTGCGCAGACGTGGCCTTCGAGCGACGCATTGTCGCGTAGTAGGCCGTACACGAGTTCGCGCACGCGGCACTCGAGGGCCGAGCCTTCGGTCAGCATGGGCGCATAGTCGCGCGAGATACGGCGACCGAGCGTCAGGCTCAACCGCTCACTCATGCGCAGCGACAAGTCGTCGGAGGATGGGTCGGCAGCATCGACATCGCTGCTGTCGGAGCACGACGACGCGCTCGTTGAGCGAGGCAGTGCGTCAAGCATGGTCAATGAGCTGCGGCGCTGGCTCTCGCTACGGCGCACGTCTTTGCCGACCGCACGGACAATCTTGTGGTTGAAACTCTGCGAGATACGGCGTTGCGTCCGCAAGACAAACTGTGGCGGCACGGCTTCGCGCTGGAGCGCGGTCCACGCGGCAACGAGCGATTGCTGGGCACGCCGTGCGAGTCCAGGCGCATCGTCGCGGCGGACCAACGGCCACGACGCTCGCTGCTGGAGCTGTTGGGTCTGTTGGTGCTGCTGTTGCTGGTAGGCGCGCCGGCGGCGGGCGAGCGCGAGCCGCTGAAAGAGCGCGGTGAGCGACGACGTCGTGGCAGCGGTGGAAGTGGCCGCGACGACCTCGCCGCGCGGTGGCTTCTGTGGCAGCGACGGCTGCTTGGTGGCACTGGTCGTGGCACTGGTGGCACGGACTGGCATGGACTGCGACTCCGCTTGGGGTACGATCTGCCGCGTGCTCATCTCGGTCGCGTAAAGCGGAAAGTGGCCCTTTGGAAGAGGAGCTCGCGGGTCCACCTCGTGCGCGTCGGCTGCGACCGCCGTGAGTAATAGCCGTGTCCAACGCGGGTATGGCTTCCCATTGGGTGCGTATATCCCATACAAACCGCAAGTCAAGTCGGCGCCGCAACTGCGTGGGTGGCAGAGGTGCACGACGTTGTGCGCATTGCCAGCTGGGCGCGTCACGAGCGCCATGGTGGCCGCGAGCGCAAGTGTCGACGCGTCGTCCGCTGGCACGCATGGATCTGGGACGTGTGGGAGCGCTTCGCGACCGATGGCGCCACAGGCGTGGCGGACACACGCGCGCTCGAGCGGCGCGAGAAACGCTAGCACGCCGTGCCACGCAGCGGCCGGCAGCGCGATGGCACTGCCATTTGCCTTCGCAGCAGCGAGTCGTGCCATGTGTGTGCGAGGAGAAAGAGGGACTACAGCAACAGCAGTGCCTTGCGAAGTGCGCACTGACGCGCAAAGCTCAGGTCTCTATTGACACGAAGGGTCGCGAGTGCGCGCGAAAACGTCAGGGTTTCAGTTGCTAAGAATGGCACGACGCACGTGCGCCGCACCGGCAGCGCGAAAATGCCAGTGCGTTGTTGCCGAGTCGCTCGAAGTTCAGTGGGCGAAAGGGGCGCCGGCTCAGAAGCTCAGAAGCGGCATTGCCAAAGGCAAGAGGTGGTGCTGCATCTGGCTGGGGCTGAGGGAGGCAGACGTTCCACTACCCATCTGCCGAGAGAGAGAGAGAGAGAGAGAGAGAGAGTCAGCGCAGTGGTTGTTGCTGTCGTACAATCTGGACGGCTGCTGGGTTTTCGTCTTCGGGGTGTCAGCGTCAACAGCAGCACGTCGCAGATTCGTTCCGCATCCGATGCGCTGGTCTTCTGGTGGGCGGAAACTGCAATACAGTAATGGATGCCTCAGCACTTCAACGTTCAAGAGTTCAGTGCGTTGGTGTAAACGTCTTCGCGCTCTTTGAGTCCCAAGGTCTCGTGAACTGTCTACGGTTGTGAGTTCGGAGGGAAGGAAGATGGTTCCACAACTACAAGATCGGTCCGATGCAATCCGCATTGTGGGTACTATCGATGTGTGAAGGAAGTCTTCAGTGTGAAAAGGGAGGATGTACAGCACTCTATGAACTGAACGCCCATGGACGCTAGAGTCGTCGAAAGCGCTGTCCGCACGCCGGTACTGTGCAGCTCAGTCCGTCGCCGTCGAGGCCACATTGAAGTAGCTACATGGTATTAATAGAACTTTGATCGTAGACGATCGTGGGAGAAGAAACTATCCGGATACTGGCCAGCAGTGATTACCGCCCACTACAGCTTCCCTAGAGTGCTCCCTTTGCATCTCCTGAGTTTGTATCAGAGAGCGATCGAGACCTTCCCTCGTTTCCCTTCCGTTACACAGGAAGGAGGTACTGTACTACCAAGGTCGAACCCATCATGAGATGGCAGTGCGAGCAGATGGTGTTGAGACGAACGACGAGGAAGCCTCCACTCGACGTGGAGCATGGGTTCAAACCCATACCCCAACGGCGGAAACCCGTTTACTCGACCCGGGTTTGCGTCCAAGGACGAAACTATACATTCTCCCCGTCCGGGTTTGCACGGGTTTTGTCTCAACGGGTTTAGACCCGTCAATGGGAGGACGATGATCACGAAATCCACGGTCGGACGCACGAGGGCGGGCTTGGTGGTGTGATGTAAACAGGGCCCGTGACGTGGCGTTGCCCAGTGTGCGGCAGGGGAGCCAAGGGGCTTCGGCAAGGCCGGACATGGGAGGTCTTGCCTCGGTCGGTCTTCCCTTCAGTGTGTGTCCCATTCTGCAACCTTCCCCGTCGCTCTCAAGTCTCCCTCATTCCACATACAACCATGGTCCTCACCGCGTACGTCCACCTCGTCTCGCAGCCTGCGCGTTCGGTCGCGTGGCTCCTCAAGGTCAAGGGCATTGAGCACGAGCTCGTCGAGGTCGAGTTCGGCGGTGCCGTGCTCAAGTCCGAGGAGTACCTCGCATTGAACCCGAACGGCCTTGTCCCGACCATCAAGGACGGTGACTTCTCGCTCTTCGAGGGCAACGCGATCCTCACGTACCTTGCGTCCAAGTTTGGCCACGACGACCTCTACCCGACCGACCTCCAGAAGCGCGCCAAGGTCGACCAGTACCTTTCGTGGCACCACACCAACGTGCGCAACTTCACGATCCAGATTGTGCGTCCGTTCTTCAAGCGCTCGCTTGGCGTCGCCTCGCCGCAGGAGCTCGCGTGGATTGAGCAGGCTGCTGACATCGTCGACAAGAACAACGCGATCCTCGAGAAGCTCCTCAAGGAGAACTACATTGCGTCGAACGATGCGCCGACCGTTGCGGACTACTCGGCCTACTGCGAGTACGACCAGCTGGAGCCCATGGGCCTGCTTGACGGCGTTGCCGACAAGTACCCGAACGTCGCCGCGTGGCTCGAGCGCATGAAGCAGATCCCGTTCCACGACGAAGTGCGTGTCACGATGAACGGCTTCCTCAAGGCCACGGGCCTCGCCGGTGTCGCCAAGAAGACCGAGGCTTGAACGTCGAACGACGCTCGCCTCTGAGGTCTCAGTTTTGACGTCCGTGTCCTCCTAGATAGCCCCACTCGTCCATCAAATCCAAAGCGTAAAAAATACACCAAATCAAAACGATCCCCAATGATTGCACCGACCTATAGAGCGCCTTTGTGATGCCAATGGGTTCGCATTGTGCTGTTGCGCCAGGAAATGCAAGTCTTGTTCTGTACTCACTGATTCCAATGTGACCTCTTCGCGTGTAGCCATCTCGACATCGAGTTAAGAACTGCTGCGTGGTTCCTATCAACCGTATCTTGCGAAGGCAGCCGATGCTAACGTAAGCTCAATTTGAGATCGCACCGCCATGAGTTCCCACAAGCTGCACGGGTTTCTCGTGAGCCAGCCCACGCGCGCAGGTACGATGCCCAAAGAAGAGAAACGTGCTTGTGCCCCGCCCTCTTCTGACGATATATCCCTGTTCCGCTAGTCGCGTGGCTGCTCAAGGTCAAGGGCGTGGCGTTCGAAATGGTGTCCGTGGTGCCGCGCAATGGCGACACCAAGACCCAAGCGTTTCTCAAAATGAACCCGAATGGGCTTGTCCCGGTGCTACAAGACGGCGACTACTCGATCTATGAAGGGTACTGTACGAAACGGCGTCGCTGCTGCGTGGACAGGCGTTCTTGTGTGTACTGACTGGCGATTCTCTTTCTATTATACAGCAACGCCATCTTGCAGTACCTCGCCGAGTCGCACTGCTGGACAGACGAGTACCCAACGGACCCGAAGCAGCGCGGCAAGATCAATCAGTACTTGCACTGGCACCACAGCAACATGCGTCAGAGCACGATGCGTGTGATCCGCCCAGCGTTTGCGCAGGTCCGTGGCCAGGCAACACGTGAGCAGCTCGAGCAGATTGGCGAGCGCGATGCGATCGTCTCGCGGTACCTCACAATCTTCGAGACCATGTTCGTGGCGCCGTACGTTGCCGAGACCGCAAAGCCGACGATCGCGGACTACGCTGCGTACTGTGAAGTCGACCAGCTCGAGGTGCTCGAGATGTTTGACTTTCGCAAGTTCCCCAAGACCACCGACTGGATGGCACGCATGAAGGTGAGTGCGGTCACCCGATCGGTAGCAATGCGATGGAAGTTGCTGACATCAGTATGCAATTATGTCATTAGGAATTGCCCCACCACGACGACGTGCGCCAAGACCTCTACGGCTTGAAGGCAATGTTCCAGAAGAAGGCCCCGTAGGAGACGCCGATAGTACTTCTGTGCAGGAGCGCCTAGTAATACGCAGTTGCAGTCACCAAATCGTCACTAATGTAGTGGCGTCTTACGGCTCGGCCTTGACTGGCTTGAGGTTGAGCGTCTCGAGCAGACCAAAGATGTCCTTGTGGAGCTCGTCGTGGTGCGGGATCGCCTTCATACGCGCGAGCCACGCGTTGACTTTCGGGAACTTGGCAAACTCAAACACGCCCATGGCTTCGAGCTGGTCCAGCTCGCAGTAGCACATGTAGTCGGCAATCGTCGGCTGCTGCGTGCCCACGAGGTACGGACCAACAAACAGCGTCTCGAGCAGCGTCGTGAACTGGCCAATGATCTCGCTTTGCTTGGCAATGAGCTCGAGCTGCGCCGGCGTGGCCGTGCCACTGGCCTTGGAAATGTGGCTGATGAGGATCTGCGGTGTGCCCTTGCGCGTGTTGGTGTGGTGCCAGTGGAGGTACTGGTGGACCTTGGCACGCTGGTGAATGTCGGTGGGCAATGCGTCGGTCCAGCCGTGCTTCTCGGCAAGGTACGTGAGGATGGCGGCACTAAATAGCAGGATAAGGGGAGAGCGGAATGGAGTTAGTGCGGAAGATCGTCTCATAGAAGAGACCGGGAAAAGCGAAAGCGTACCCTTCAAACAGCGTGAAGTCACCGTCCTTGATGGCCGGCACGAGTCCGTTGGGGTTCATGGCGCGGAACTCGGCGGTGTTGGCTTCGCCTTCGAACGGGTTCACGGGCACAAAGTCGTAGTCGAGACCTTTGACCTTGCAGAGCCACGCCACTAGAACACAACACACGAAGCATGATCAGGGTCGGTTCACACGGCATGCTTGGAATCGTCGTCGTCTCAAACGGCGGTAGTAGTAATACAGTACGCACCAGCACGCGTGGGCTGGCTGATAAGGAATCCGTAGAGCTTGAGGGCCATGGTGGAGAACGAGGTAGAAGTCGTTCGCTTGAGCTTGAGAAGGCGGATTGACGAATGAGCTGCTCGACGCAAGGAGCTCCTGAGCCGCTGGCAGCGGTGCCAAGGGCGTCGGACATGGCACGCACGTCAGAAGGCAGGGAGATCGAAGCCACGGCAGCGGGAAGACGAGCGCCCGATCGGGAAAGTCTTCTGGAACGTGATTCGTCTAACGTTACGACCAGATCGCCCGAATCTGTGGCTGGCTCGTCACGAATCGTGACGTGACTCACGATGCGTCTGATTTTTCAACTGGGAACCTAAAACATCCACGGTGGCACATAGCGCCCTTCAACCTGCCGAAAAATCATGTTTGTCAACCGAAAGGATTGCTGTGATTGGCTGAAATCTCCCCAACTCGATAAAATCATGGTCAGAGCCATCCAACGACGAACATGTCGCTGGCGAACCTGCTAAACTGGATGATTTAGACGAAATCCGACGGAGCATGACGTCCATGACGTTGCTTTCGGAACCAAGACACTCCAGGTATAGTCTTGTCCTACACGAAGAGTCCCGGTCGCGTGAAAGTGGGGGTCGCTGGTACTGTAGTTGCCGATGCCAGGCATCTCGATACTGTCGTCCCGTGCTTCACGCATCGAATGAGGAACCATCCTAAAACCACGAGTGCCAGTTGAGAGTAGTAAGGCGCGTCGTCTTGTCCTACGCACGATCTTTCTCAAGCGGATCTTACCCTTTGTTCGCCTACAAACGAAACCACGGACACAGCGTACGAGCATGACGGTGACGCTCTACGGGTTCCTCGTGAGCCAGCCGACGCGTGCCGGTACGTGGCGTTCCCCGTCCTCTGAACGGCCACCGTTTTCACGCCATCATAGGCTGACCGTTTCACTGGTCTCACTTCCTCGCATGCTCTCTCTAGTCGAATGGGTTTGTCGGGTCAACGGCCTGGACCATGAACTTGTCCCTCTCAACCCACTCAAGGGCGAAGCCAACACCGCCGAGTTCCGCGCCATGAACCCGAACGGTCTCGTGCCGGTCATCAAGGACGGCGCCTTCACGCTCTTTGAAGGGTGCGTCTTTGCTTTCCCCCGGTCTCCTCTATTAGAGAACCGTTCACACTAACTCTCAATTCCTCTCTCCCATCATCCTACCCATAGTGCCGCCATCCTCACGTACCTCGCCGAGAAGCACGGCTGGACCGACGCATTGCCCACCGACATCCACCAGCGTGCCAAGGTCCACCAGTACCTCCACTGGCACCACACCAACACGCGCAAGGGCACACCGCAGATTCTCATCAGCCACATTTCCAAGGCCAGCGGCACGGCCACGCCGGCGCAGCTCGAGTTCATTGCCAAGCAAAGCGAGATCATTGGCCAGTTCACGACGCTGCTCGAGACGCTGTTTGTTGGTCCGTTCCTCGTCGGCACGCAGCAGCCGACGATTGCCGACTACATGTGCTACTGCGAGCTGGACCAGCTCGAAGCCATGGGCGTGTTTGACTTTGCCAAGTTCCCGAAAGTGAACGCGTGGCTCGCGCGTATGAAGGTACAGTACGGTGCTGGCAGCTGCGTGAAGTAGTATTCTACTACTGTGGACCTCCTGGCTGGTTTGTGTGGTGTGTAGACAGTCCCGTTCCACGACGAGATCCACGAGGATATCAATGGGTTCCGAGAACGGTGTACTGGCACATGCAAAATTAGGTTCCAGCACAGGTTTTTTGGTGACCAGCACATTCCCCTCTAAACAGATAGCCACATCTAACATAATATAGTACCCTATACCCCTTAACCCCTAACCCCCCCCTTTTCAGTACATCGAACAAGGCCAAGGTTGAGACTCGGTCGCTCCGCGCCCTCGGCTAAACCTTGGAAGCCAAGCGAGTATGTTTGAACCCTAAAGTCCTCGGCCTGCGGCCTGCGGAGCCGAGCAGCATTGTTTGATGAACACGATTGTGTCACTGGTCCAATGTACCTATTTAAATTAATGTGCTGGCCACCAAAAAAATATGTGCTGGACACTGATTTCGTCTGTGCCAGACCCTTTTTCTCATGGGTTCCTTGAGTCGTTGCATCTCAAGCCGGTGCAACCAGACGCGTAGTCGACAGGCAGTAGTAGCCACGGGTGAGAAGAGAGGCGACGAAGCCTCCATGACAGACCTCCCTCGTTGCAGTCCAGATGTACTGTATTAGGACGTTCCTCTATCTCAGTGTATCGTGATAGGTATCCGCCATGAGACGTTCGTATCAGTCAGCAGCTCTCCTCTTGTCTGACCATCGGCTTGTGTGGCTTCGACGTCTTGCATGGGAAACTGTACACGCTGGCCGTGTCCGTGACGAGAAGCCCACGACGCCTGCAAGAACGTGAAGCAGCAAAAACACACCCAGCAGAAGGCAAGCAAGTCCTGTATTTAGGTTGGATCGAGATCACTTGAGCGAGCAGGCGCCCTGCGTCGCGTTGTCGACGACTACCATAAGCGATGATAGCACTGAGCAGACACGCGGTCAGCATTTACGAACGCGGCTTCTCCTTCTTCTGCTTGTACAGAGCAAGGAGCGACACACCCGAGACCTTGACGACCTTGAAACGCACACCGGGGATATCACCGACGGCGTGGCCACGACGACCGAAACCGGCAATGAGGACCTCGTCGTTCTCATCAACGTAGTTGAGGCAGCCATCGCGCGGCACGAAGGCAGCAATCTTCTTCGAGTTCTTGATGAGCTGGACACGGGCACACTTACGAATGGCCGAGTTCGGCTGCTTGGCCTCAATACCGATCTTCTCGAGAACGATACCCTTGGCCATCGACGAACCACCGAGCGGGTTGGCCTTCATGGCCGTGATCGAGTGGCTCTTCTTGAAGGACTTCTGGGCCCAACGCTGGTTGCGGCGGTGCACGCGAAGCTTGCGCGCGCAGCGGATTCCGGACGGCTTATCTGTAGTCGAGGAACATACACACGAGCCATCATTAGCATCCTGTTCGTCACCATAGGATCGGAGCGCAGCGAGACGTCGACGTCGAATGAGAGAGCTCTTGAGAGAGAGAGAGAGAGCTGGAGAAACCAGGAGGCCTCGTGGCGGACCGACGGAATCGAACTACGGCGAGACGCGACACAAGCCGATACGCCGATACCATCGCTCGCTGTCGCGATGACGATCCCATCGACATCCGTCAAGTCGAGTCGAGGGGAGCCACGAGTTCACGGCACATGCCGTCTGTCAGGCATACTCGCCCGCGCGCGTCGCACCACGTCCTCGACCACCATCCGCGACGTCGCTCGATAGACCGCTGTCCATATCGATTGCTAAGGCTTCCGGATGCCCACACATCGACCGCTGTGTTCGTTCTCCATCGCTGGATGTCGTGCCTGTCGACGAAACGCCGCCACTCGTCATGCTCGCTCGCTGTCGCCACTGTCGGTCGCGACGGTCGCGACGGTGCTCTCTGTCTCTCTCTCTATCACACGCTCTCATACGCGCCTCGACGCCCGTCACTACAGAGGAAAACGCACTTACGCTTGCTCATTTTCACTCAAGAAGAATCGACAACTTAGTGATTCGCTTGCAGGACTGAGCCCGCCGCTCACAACAACAGGCGAGAACGCGGCTCCAACAAAAAAATGAATGGAGGCCACTGGTGTGGGAACGGTACTGCACGAGACAAAATAATGAAGTACATTCCACACGGAACGGGGCGAGTGTATTCGGGACGTACGCCCGTCTAATACGGGACACAATCGGGTACACACGTAACCCCGTCGATCCCGTATTGGAAAGAACCACATTCGGGACAGTCCCGAATTCTATACCATACACGGGACCAGAGCCAGTGGGTTCAGTCTCAGCAGCCGTAACTCTCCGAAGCCCAACGTCTCGACACTCCGCTCCGATGGAATCGCTTCCCGACGCGCGCCATGCGTTCGACCAGCCCACGCCACGCGACGACGTCCAAGATCTGATTGTCGATGAGATGCTCGCGATGGTTGCGGCCCAGCACGACGTCTCGGCGTCTCCTACGGTCGCGCCCATCACACGCGACGACATTCGGCGCATCTACCGCGACGTCGACGGCGACCCGAGCCGCGTCTACGATGACGTCCTGACACTGCTGGCGATCCGTGTCATGCGACTCGAAGACGAACAAGCGTCCGCGACCAATGCCGTGGCAGCAGCAGGTGACCCGAAGGTGCAGTGGCGCGAGCTGTGCCACGGCCTCGGGCTCAGTGAGTGCCACGAGTTTTTTCGTATTTTAGAAGCCATGCCCGAGCACGAGCGCGACGCTGCGCTGTCGGACCACGGCGGGTTCTTGCAGAATCTGCTGTGGAAATTAGAGGAAGACGAGCGCGCGAACGACGAGCTTGAGAAGACACTGGCGCTGGTTCAGCTGCTGGAACAAGAAGACGCCGAACGCGCCGGGAACGACGACGAAGCGCACCCGCTCGAGCAGCTCCGGCGTCTCTTTCCCGACTACAAGATGCACGTGATTGAAGACGTGTACGAGTCTCACGGCTTCGATCTAGACGCCACGGCCGTGGCGCTCGTGAACATTGGTGCTGTGAGCCAGGTCAAGAGCTTCGCGTCGGTGATCAAGGCGACGGGTCCGACGACGATGTGGAAAGCGCCGGTTGCTGGCTCAGTCCCTTACGTGGCGACGACGTCTAGAGGACCGGCGGTCGAGTCGCTCGGCCAGTTCCCAGTGCTGCCGGCCAAGTCAAGACAGGGCAAGCACCGCCACGGCAAGCTCAGCACCGTGAAGCCGACGGCATCGCAGTTTGCCGCCCAGAGAAAGAACGCTGAGCTCATGCAGAAGCGACTGGCGGCACCAAATGCATGGAACACGCAGGCCACGCCGGCGCACAGCGGTGGCGGTGGCGCACTCGAGGCCAAGCTCACGACCGATCTCAAGCTCGAGCGCTTGCAGCGCTTGCTGCCGTCGATCGACCGCGAGCTCATCCGAACGGTACGCTATTGCCAGTGGACTCGGTTCATTCTTCTCGTATCTGATACGGATGGTGGATGGGAATCATCTGTAGACATTCTTCTTGAACAACGGCAGCTCGACCGCGACCGAAGCGGCGCTGCGTGAGATATTTAACCTCCCCATGCCAGAGCAGGCGCCGATGGTTGTGCAGGCAGTAGAAGACGAAGACGACGACTTGTCGCCTGTTGCAACGGCCGCTGCCAGTGTCGAAGGTACGTTAGGTCTCCGTTACCTCCTCTTCGGCCTCTTGAGGAGCCCAGCACTAATGGTAGCTCGTGTCTCCAACGACAGACAACGCGACGTACGCCGACTGCCGCGCACGCGTAGACAACTGCTGGCACCAACTGAGCGATCGCTACGTCGCTGCCTTGCGGTCGTTCAACCGCGACCACCACATCATCGCCAACGAGCGCGTGCGAGAGTACGTATCGTGTCATCCCGTGACAGCTTGACAGGATCTCCTGACCTGATTGCGCTCGTGTCTCGTCTCTCGTTGTGCCACAGTATCACGGCCGGGCGAAGAGAACTGCGAGAGGCACAACACGCGGCGGCCCACGCCTTTGTCGAGGCGCATCGGACCCACATCCGCCGGCACCAGGCACTCGATCTCCACGGACTGACAGTCGTCGAGTCGCTTCGTGTCGCCCGCGAAGTCATTGAGGTTTGCCGCGCCGAGCGGATCCGACGGTGCACGCTCATTTGCGGCGTCGGGAACCACTCGATCAACCAGAAGGCACGGCTCTTGACGGCGATCCAGCTCTCGCTCGAGCACCGCCGCATTGCGTTCCGCAAAGAGTCGGGGACGCTGTACATTTACCCGCTGCGGTCGTCAAGCGCGTAAGCCATCCATCGGCCACGGACGGGCGATGGTCTGTACGATACAATACAGTAAGCACTGCAACGATGGATCGTGTGGGCCTGTCCCATGGATTGTGCGCGATCTCATGGCCGACGGACTCGTCGTTCTTGTCCGGACCAGCTGCACTGACGCGACGGTCAAAGATCTTGGTGTTGGCCGGCAGCGACCATGACCCGCATCAAATAGAAAGATACGCCTGCTGACCTCAGCACCACAAGTGCTAATCCGGGCAGTTCCCACCGCGTCGCAGCGTGACCTCGCCCTGTCTTATGCCTCGTTGATCGTCGGGATTTTTATTTGGCGGCCACGGTGCAGAAGCTTCGTCGCAGGTTCTTCCTGCCGAATCCCATGCGCGATTAGGTCCTTGCGCGTCGCATGCTTCATTTTCGCTTGCGCGTCGCGATCCTACTTGGCCTGTGAGACTTCATACGTGGCATCATGTCGAGTTCGTCTTGTGATAGCAAGCACTGCGATTTGCACCTTCGAAACCGTATCTACAAACGACGCAAGCGACGAACAGGCGTAAGAATAGCCGATCCCTTGAGGCTTTGCACGGTAAGTGGAGGGACTGACCATCTCCACTGAACTGTCGTCAAATCGGGAGCGTTCACCAGACCGCTATGTCGGTCGTGCCTTTCTTAGAGCCGCGACGATGCTCTCGTTGGCCTCGCTGGGATCTCTCGCTCTCGCTCTTGGTCTTGATCAGCGTCTTCAGCAATTCATAGCGAGGCGATGGCTACATGCGACGATGGCTGTCAGCAGAGCGAGCACGACCGCCGTGGCGATGGCGCAAGCCACGAGTGATGGCACTACACTATTCACCAACGTGCCACCACTGCATGTCTTTGACGAGCAAAGACTAAACTGGTGATACGAGAGCGAGACCGAGCGACCGACCACGCCACCCCCCCGACATCTTAGCCCCCCCCGTCCCTGCCATGACTGTCCGTGCTACTGCGCCACCGGTCGTGCCCACCGTCGTCGTGCAACGCCCACGCTCACGCTCGGGCGCGTCCAAGTCCGACGGAGGCGACACGACATCCCACAGTCGCTCCCGATCTCGAAGCCGCACGCTGTCGTCGACCTCGAGCGCCTACTCGAGCAGCTCGTGGAGCAATGCCGACAGCAACGAGACGCTGCGTCGCTTACGCTGCAACGAGTCGGCGGCCGTGTCGTTTGAAGACCAGTTCAGCGGCTGGCTCTGGATGCGTGGCACGAAGTTTGGACGCTGGCGCCACCGGTACTTTTGCTTGAGTGGTACCGTGCTGTCGTACTTTATGACGTTCCCGTCCGAAGAGTTTCTGCGCCAGGCGTCGCCCGAGAACGTGTGCTTCAGTGACGGGACACCGCCGCGCGGCGTGCTCCGCGTCGCGCACGTCGAAGAGTCGGACAGCAAGACCCTGGGCTTCCGTGTCTTTGGTACGTGCGGACGCTCGATCGAGATCCGTGCGCACCGCGTCGACGAACGCAACGACTGGCTCCGGGCACTCAAGACCCCGGCGCGTCGCAAGTCCCGCTCGTGGTCGACCGGCAGTGCCGAAGAGCTCACGCTCAGCCTCGCGAGCTTTGACCCCGAGAGCTGGACGTGCTCGATGGATCGCCACTCGATCGCGATCACCAAGAGCGGCTGGATGCTCAAGCGCAGCGACGTGCTCAAGCGCTGGAACCGGTACTTCTTCGTGCTCCAGGGGAACATGCTCTCGTACTACGCGAACGACAAGCCGTACGCCGTGCCACGGCGGCGTGGCTACGTCCACAGTGTGAGTGTCTGCCGCACGAGCGTCGGTGCAAACGGCTTCTACCCAGAACTCGACGTGCAGCTTGACAATGGCAACGCACTGCGCGTCCGGTTGGGCTCGGAAGAAGAGATGGAAGAGTGGCGCGACTTGCTCATCGACACGGCCGTGAGCGCATCGCCGGCGCCATCGACGTCGTCGATATCGTCGCTGATTCCGCTGCTATGATTCCACACTGGCGCAGCACGATAGATGATGAAGCAAGGAGGAACTCGACTGGAAGGTTCCTTCGACTCGACGCTTGCCGTGGTCTTCTCTTGGCTGGCATCGCTGCACACCGCCCGGAGCCCTTGGCCCGAACGGCTATCACCCTTTCTTACCACCCCGAGTCCAGAACGCAATGCACTCGCTCAGCTGCTGCTCGCAGACGCTGGGCCTCTGGTGGACATCCTTGGATCCCGCAAAGGGATTCCTGCGGGCTTTCGTTTTTACAGATCGAACGCTTGAACCTATCAATACACACCCATGAACCACTCCACGCATGCCCATATCTAGCTAGCGCAGCAAGATGATCATGCAGTTCATTCATATACAGCAGGTAGACTGAGTGAGTAGCCAGTGGCCTATCGTGTACGCGTACCTCCTCGATCGTTTCGTTGCGATTCGAGGCACGTGCGACACTCAGAGAGTCTCCACTTCGACGAGGTACCGGATGCGTGCCTGGCCTTCGTCGTACACAATGAGCTCGTCGTACTCGGGGCCCTCGGGCTTGATCAACTCGAATTCGTCCCCGACCGGAGAGCTCATGTACGCATTGCGCAGCCGCTTGACTTGCCACGCGAAGGCTTCATTGTGCTCTGGCTTCACTGTGATCTTCAAGACCGCGTCGCTGTGGAAACTGGTTTCTCCGACGTTGGACGTGTCCTTGCTGACAACTTCGACAGTGATCGTCCGGGTGTAATACGAGGTGCTGAAAAACAACTTTTGCTCGTCGGCATCTTCCACGTTGTACGATTCCCCGATCGCATGGTCGTCGATGATCTTGGTCCACAGTGTTTGCACGGCGCCCGCCATCGTCGGTTTTTTTTCGTACCAATTCCATGGCTGGGGGTTCAACTCGGTCTTGGCCCACACCGTCTCGAACGGCGTCGCGACACCAATCTGACCAACCTTGCCGAGAGGTAGAGACGCACCCGACAACGGCGACACAATCGAACCATTCGGATCGGGGATATGCTGGCCAACAGCTCGTACGCTCTCGACGTTTTCCACTTGCTTGCCGTATTCCCCAGCCACCGTGACTTCTTTTGGCGAGCCCAATGCGACCTGACACGCGAGCAGGTAGTGCACATGACGCTTCTTCTTGATCTCGTTGCCGTCGGCGTCTTTCGACGTCGACGTGATCGTGTACCCAGAGTCACAGTACGCCAAGCTCTTGGCGGCGACGTTCGCAAAGTACAGCCCTTTGCCGTACAAGTATCCGTGATGCGGTGCCTCCGGTGGTGCAATACGCAGTCCCTGCGATAGGATGCCCATCAAGTTGGTGCGCTTCGTACCATGCCATAACAGCTGAGAGTGTGCGTCCTTGAGCGTCGGTTTGGCATCCAGCGTTTCCATGAATCGCGTCTTTTCTCCGTTCCGTGAGACTTGAAACACGTTCGAGATTCGGTAGCGAGACTGCTCATGGGTGCGAACGCCGTTGAAGAACCACTTCGTCACGAGTTTGGATTCATGCGAATCTTGCGCAAGCGGCGCAATGTTCACTTGCAGCGCATCGTAACAATAATCGAGCGGGTGGACAGTGCTCTGGAACCGCTTGGCACCCAAGAGCATCTTGTACGTATGCGTAATGTCAATGAGCATGCGCAGTCGCGTAATCTCGACGTTCACGTCGTTGATGCTGTTGAAAGCCTTGATGGCCGAACCAAACGCGTCCTCGTTGCAGGGCATGACTTCGTAGTAGCGGCTGCTCTTTTCGCTGACCTCTTCCGTCAAATCCGAGTGCTGCTTCGACAAATCGGCCAGCTGGCTGGCAGCTCCATCGGACATATCGCCACGAACCTTGTTCATGTCTTCGTTCAACTTGTCGCGCGTCTCAATCACATCGCGAATCTCGACCAGCCGGTCCACTGCAGCGCGAAGTTCGTCGCCGTTTGCGAGTGGAAGGCTGCCCTGGAAGTTGGCGCTTTCGCTCGCCGCCAGCTGGAGGTTGCGAACGTCTGTGATCGCAAAGAGCAACTCGGACACACTCGTCGCAAAGTTTCGTTTCGTCGGCACGAATGCAGTCTTCTCGGCGGCCTCCACGAAGGGCACTGTGATCTCCTCATTGAGCTTCGTCTGGTAGTTCACACGTTGGATGAGATTGTACTTTCCGCCATGCTTGACGAACTCATGGCGCTCGTGCCAGTGATTGCCCGTCTTGGCTCTGAAGATCTTCTTGAACTCGGTCACTGCGTCCTCCGTTGCGTGGAACGGTGTGTTCTGGAACTTGCCTTCTTCACCAATTCGACCCCAGTTCGTAAAGACAACGTAGATGCCTTGAATCTGATCGTGCACGATCTGGCAACGGTAGAAGACGTTCAGTCCGAAGCGTCCGTTCTTCACGTCCACCTTGGTCAGGAGCGCATCGTACTCCTCTCCACTGACAACCTTATCATCTTCATCGACTGGGCCGAACACACGCTTCAGCGAGCCCACGTCGCAGTTCGTGTTCGGCTCGGGAAGCACACGCGTCTTCGCGATCTTGCCGTTCTTCTCGCATTCTTCGATGTACGCGGTAGCGTCTGACGTGTAGTCTGGTGGTACTTCCCACTCCTCCATCTCGTCATCAAATACGTCACGCTCGTCCTTTGTGACGATCTTGGGGTACTTGGTACGAAGGAAGCGGTACAAGAACCGCGAGGACTGATCCAAAGTATAGTCTACGGGCGTCCGCTTCGCATGGTCTCGCGCTTGTAGACTCGCACCGTTCGAGACCAGCAGCTCAATCAGCGCAGTGTTTTCATGGGATCCAAACTCCAGTGGTTTGACAGCAATGTGCAACACCGACTGACCACTCTTGTTCGTCTGGGCCACGGCCTGTTTCACATCTTGTGCCGGGACGTGAATCGCGTGCATCTTTTTGGACTTGGGATCGACTGGATCACGCATCGACTTGGTCTTCCCCATTGCGAGATGCAGCTCCGCCACTTTGTTGCCTGCCGCCAAGTGCATGAGCAGCGAGTTACCGTTGCTATCGCTGGCGTTTACCTTGGCCCCGAATCGCAAAAGCAACCCAAGCAAACTGCACCTAGAGGACGATGACTCAGCATACGCAACACGGATGACCGGTGGCACTTGGGTCGTGAGACTCGATCCAAATACTTCATTCGCAAAGAAATCTTCCGGTCGGTTGCTCGTGAACAGGACGTTCGGATCCACGCCCTTCTTGAGCAGCTTCTCAATCCACTCGTAGAAGGACTCGGAGTGGACTTTCTTGGCCGCGACGAAGCGATCGAGAAGCGCAGAAAGGAGATTGACGCCACTAGTGTCTTTGGTGTGAAGATCCGTGTCGGGTTTCTCCACAAAGTACGTGACGACTTGCAGCATCCTCTTTGGGTCGAGCTTGGACCACTTCAACGCATACACCACGGGCGTTTCGCCCGCCTTGTTGCGTTGGTTGACATCACACTTGTTGTGGAGCAAAAAGTCGGCGAGATGAATGTTGCCCCCTTTCGCCGCGTAGTGCAACGGCGAGCACCCTGCATCGTTCGGTTGAGCTGCCTTGAGTCCGGCATCGATGAGACTCCACGCGATTGTGCGAGCGAGGTCGTCGAAGGGCTTGTCGACGCGCGCCAAGGAGTGCAACAGCGTCTCGCCCGTCGCGTTCGCCTTTACCAATAGAGCAAGGCCGCTCGAGACTTCAATGCCGACCATCAAGTTACTCGCAAGTTGGAACTGCCCACATAGAATCGCATCTTCGACAGCTTGGCGCTTCGAGAACTTGGCGTTGAGTAGCATGTGGCAAATACCCGTGAGCGAATGCTTCACGGCGTGGTAAAAGTAGCTGTGGGTTTTTCGAGTCACGGCTTGTTGCGTCGCGCCTTCGCTCGCGTCTTCGACCGTGATTTGCCCGTTCACTTCAGCACCGTTTTGGAGCAGAGTCATGATCGTGGTTTGACGAAGATTCTCAACGGCACGCCCAAGAGGCGTGAAGTGATCCTTGTCCACGATGGAGAGAGCTCGCTGTTTCTCGGTAGCGTTGGCGTTGATCGATAGAATGGCAGATGCACACACAAAGGCGCCAGTCGCCGCAGCGAGATGAAGAGGCGTACGACCGAGGACGTCTGCTGTCGTCGCGTTGATTCCCTGAATAGAAGCCAAGTTCGACACGGTTTCTACCGGATCCGTCTCGTTCGCCGGAATCGCAGCCAGCACCTTCATGAACGCCTCTTCTTTCTTGGTCGCGTAGGTGCCCGCTTCACGTTCACGTTCTGCCTCGGTCTTGTCTTTGTTGGCGTCGTATGAAAAGTGCCAGTCCATCGCTACCTTGAAGAGTGCAAAATGCAACGGGGTGAACTTGAACTGGTCTGCCGCATTTGCGTCGGCTCCGTTCTGCAGCAGGAATCGTTCAACCTCGAACGACGCGTCCGGACTCATCGACGACGCATTCACTGCGAAATGGAGCGGCGTCCTGCCAAACTGGTCGCACTTGTTGACACACGTCTTCTTGTTCGCACTCGCGCCTACCAGTGCGCGCAACAACTCGAGGTCACGGTTCGCAGCCGCGAGATGGACAGGCGTGCGCTTCTTCGCGTCGTAGCTCATCACAACGTGCTTGGCTTGGTCACTCTGCAAGGCGACTGAGATTGCAGAAAGCGACGACTCCTCTGCTACAGCAGCCGCATCCAAGTTCGTGTACTGCACTTCTCCTTCGTGTGGCTGCTTGGCAATCACAGAGTGGCGCGCGTGGACTGCGAGGTGAAGAGCAGTCGATCCCGACGCGTTGATCTTTGTGAGATCGGCGTTGTGTTCGATCAGAAGTGCCGTGATGGGAGTGCTATTCGCCAGTAGCGACAAATGAAGTGGCCTGTTGAGGGACCCCTTCTCGAAACAGTTCAAGTTGACGCGGCCTGATTTCAGCAGGAGGCGCACGATCTCGACGTTGTTGTTTCGCACCGCTACGACAAGTGCGGTCTCCAAAAGGTCTCGCGGGCAGCTGCAGGGAATCCTGGCCTCCGTACAAGCCTCGCATTTCACTGGGGAGTGATTAGGATCGGCGCCGGCCTTCAGAAGGGCTGCGACACTATCCACATCGCCGTGCTGGACAGCATAATCGAGAGCCGTCTTTCCGTTGCGGTAATCCGGGAAGTTGATGGACACTTCATCGAAGCGGACGTGCTTCAGAAGAAGAGACACCAAGTTGCTTCCGAACCATTTGCGAGTCGTCACCTTTGCTTCCAGTCGCAACTGACGATTGGCAGCAGCGTGAAGGATCGACGCAAACTTGACCAGTTTCTTAGACTTCGACTCCTCGTCCACGTTTGTCGTTGTCTTAGGAGCGGGGGTATCTTCGTCATCGTCGTCTTCGTCTTCACTGTCGTCATCTTCGTCGTTGTCGTCCTCATCATTGCTGTCTTTGTCACTGTCAGCATCGCTTCCGGCGTCGACAGTATCGGTTGTCGCTGGATCGGTGGCCGCTGAAGTTTCAGGTGAGAGCACTTCATTCTTCGCCTTGTGCTCATCGACGTACCGTACCCAAGCGTCAACACCCTTTGCGTACTGAGCGAACATCTCGACGAACTCCGAGTACCTCACGTCCGCTCGCTCCGTCTCTTCCAAGACATCCGCGTGCTCAGGTAAAGAAATGTCTTTGGACGGTTTGCTTCGTTCGTGTTCGAGCAACTTCTGGAGAGGCGTAAGGCCGTCGTCGTTCTTCTGGTTGAGGAGAGCGGCCGGATCCTGACATTTCTTGATCAAGTCACGGACCAATTGCGGGGAGATGATGTCGCTCAAATTGTTGGCGGCAACGCAGTGGAAAATGTTGTCACCGCCGACATCCTGGGACGTGAGGTCGAGCTTCTTGTTCTTGTTCAGCTTAATATGATGCTTGAGCAACGCGTCCAAGAAGAACTCGCCAGGACGACTCCACCACGTAGCAGTCATCCACGCATCCATACCATCGGATCCTTGTTTGCTGGGGTCCGCGTCGTAGTCGTTCAGCAGCAACAGAAAGGCGTCCTGCAAGTTGCGGCGGATCGCAATTTGGAGCGGCTGCAAGACCTCCACCGGCTCCTCCTTCAGTCCTGGGACGGGTTTCTTCACTTCAATATCGTAATGTGGGGAGGCTTTGTGCTCCAGCAGCAAGCGAATCGCGTCCAAATAGAAACTGTTCGAGTCGTCCTCCCCGTCACCACTCGCCTGGGCTGGCTTCACGACCTCTGCCCGCTGCAACAGCACTTGCAGCGGATACACGTTGTCCGAGTTCGGGATGTTCGGGTTCAGCCCCTTGTCCAGTAGATACTTGATTTGGGACACGTTCTTGGAGTGGCTGCACTGCAGAAAGAGCATCGTGCACCCTTGCCGGTCGCGGAAATCGAGGAAGCGCTGGTTCGGATCGCGCTCCAGAATGAACTCGGAGCAGAGCAGTCGCTGCTTCAAGAGTGCGCACGTCAGCGGAACAAACCCCCACGAATTCTTGGACCAGAAATCAGCACCCGCGTCGGCTAGGATGCTCAAGCAGGATTTCCACCCGTAGCTCGCAGCATAGTGCACGGCACTATTTTCCGACGTGTCGTAGGCGTTGACGTTCGCCCCTGCATTGATAAGCAGCGCCGCGATGCGCGTGTGACCGTTCTTCACGGCAAAGATCAGCGGCGTTTTCTTCAACTTGTCGCCCTGATTGATCTTCGCACCGTGGTCCACGAGCGCCTTCACGCAATCGTAATGACCTGCGCGCGCAGCGAGACACAGTGGCGTGAACTTGCTCTCACAAACACTGTTCGCGTCGGCGCCACTTTTGAGGAGATGCTCCAACACCTTCGGGCAGCCCTGGTACGCAGCGTAATGAATCGGCTGAAACGACCCAGGGCCTCGTTCCGACACAATCTTGCTGAGCATCTCGTCCCCCTGCTCCAGTGCCTTGTCCATGAGGAAAATCGCATTCTCCTCTCGCCCCGTGGCGATCGCACGCATGATCGGGGTCTGACGGCGCTTCGTACGCGCAAACATGTTGCACTTGCGTTCGAGCAGGAACGCCAGCGGCGCCGTCGACTCGCAGGCAGCTGCGAAATGGATCGGCTCGAACGCCAGATCGTCCTTGGCCGAACTCCATTCGTCACCGACGCTGTCCCACAGCGTCTCGAGGTACTTGGTGTTCGGATTGATCGCCGCGAGATGCAGCGGACGGATCTTGGTCTGATGCGCCTGCTTGATCGCCGACACGGAGCGGAACGTCGGCAATGGGTCGTCGCCGTCGGCGAGGACCTTGGCGTGCAGCTCATTGAATCCCCAGCCACCGTTGCGCTGCAGCGTCTCGATCAACTTGCCCGCGAGCGTGTAGTTTCCGTTGCGACACACTTTGGCGATCTGGTACGGGACGCCATAGCCAGTACTCCACTCGCCCGTCGGGTAAAAGAGCGTGAGCATCTTGACGCTCGTGTGGTTGTACTCCCACAGGTACTTGTCTTCGGCATCTGCTGCGAGCTCGTCTCCATCTTCGACCAGCGCGTTGTTGCCTTCGCGACCGCCACGACTGGCGTTGATCGCACGACGGTTGTAGTCGCTGTACGAGCTCGTGTGCTTGCCGGTCGAGTGCGACGGCAGCGACATTTCGGGCTTCTTCGCGAGCTGCTTCTTCTCGAGCTTGCGTGCCTTGAGCAGGAGCGCCGCGGCCGTGAGGTCGTCGGCCTCGACTGCATAGTGAAGGGCTGTCTTGCTCACGTCGGCACTGTGCGGCAAGCTGAACGAGTAGATTGTCTTGGTTACGCTCGCGTCTTCCGTGAGCTTCTTTAGGAGTTTGTGGTTCTTGGTCACAACCGCGCGGATCACTTCCTTGCTCGTCGCCATCGCGTCGTCGCCCGACGCTGTGAACGCGTGCTTGCCGCGGATCTCCGTGTCCTCATACGTGGCGACGTCCACGGTCGCATACTTGGGCGGGATGTGCATGGCCGCTTCGCGCTTCGACAGCTTCTTTGAACCTCCTCCCCCTCCGCCTCCTCCGCCTCCTCCTCCTCCACGTCGTCGCTTCGTGCCGCCTTCGCCATCATCCTCTCGCGCGGTCTCAACTGCCCGCTTCTTGCGCTTGGACGGCGGCGGCTTCTCGTCGTCGTCCTCCATGTCCTCGTCCGCCAGCGTCTCGCCTTTCGTGCGCTTCACGCAGCGCTCGACACGCGCCAACGACTTGGCCGTGAGCTCCAGTGCGCCGTCCGTGCGCTCGTGGAGGTAGACGTGGCACAGAATGGTCTGGACGTCGACAACGTCGTCGAATGCGTAGTCGTAGAGTGCGCCGCTTCGCTTCTGGAGCCAGCGCACGTGGACGCCGACGTCCGTGTCGAGCATGTCCTCGGTCACGTCGTCACGCAGCTCCGCTAGCCAGAACTCCTCGACCTCGGCCGGGACCGCCGACACAGTCGTCGCGTCCTCTCCTTCTTTTGCCGTCCCCTCCTCCTCCTCCGCCTCCTCCTCCGCAGTGGCGGCCTTGCCGCGGCGTCCGCTTCGCCGTGGAGCGGCCGGTACCGCTTGCTTTCCCTTCTTGCGAGCGTTGGATTTGTTGGCGCGCTTGCCTTTCGTTGCCGCGCCACCTTTGGCGTTCTTGCCTTTGCCTTTTGTTGGCGTTGGATCTTGTTCGTTGTCGTCGTCGTCGTTGGACGCAGCGGCGTAGATTGCGACGAAGGACTGCGCCTCCATCACGACCTCCCAGTCCAGCTCGGTCCACTTGCGCTTGCCATCGGCGCCAAAGCTCATGATGGCAGTCGTTACCGTCGATCCGCACCGATCGTGGCGATCGTCGCGCGTGACTTGTTGGAAAAGTTGGCGAGTGGTGGCACAGCAGCGGTTAGACTTTTAGACGCCTCGATCTCGACCAGGCGTCCGCGAAGCCGCCGTTGCGTTGGGTACACACAGCTGGGAAACCATTCCGTTTCGTTGCGTTGGGACGCGCTGCCCGACAGACCCCACCGACTTCAAGCGACCCAAAATAGTGCCGCACGTACCGTAACACACAGTACAAGGAGTTGTTGGCGTTGGCGATGGTCAATTGTTGGCGCGTTGGTGTTGGCGTGCTTCCATCGCATCGTTTCCTTCTGTCGTTTCTTTCGCGCCCAGAATCTACCGCTGGACTCAAGCGAATATGCGCCAATCAAAACCATTTATTGGAGTCGCTAATGACCGAATTACCAAGAGCCAGCTGTCGTCAAACAAGATCCCTTTCCTAAATTCGGTACGCCGCAATGTTAAATTGGGTGAATAGGATCAGATAGATACACTTTGGTTAGTCATGACCAGTTCTGTGTGTATTTGTATATTCTCTCCTCCTCCTAACCGCTCAAGACACCTAGGCAGGCGTCGGTTCTCCTGCGAGGAAGCCGCTGACGCCCAGTCGGTCAAGCAGCGCCTCGAAGCCGATCGCGAACTCAACGTACTGCAGCGCATAGTCCTCCGCAAAGCAGTAGCAGATCATGGCGTCGTGTGGCAAATGCACGTGGCGTTCGTGCGTGCGATCGGCGGTCTCGGGACTTGCTTTCTCCAATGCGTCCGTCTCAGGCGTCTCAGTCGGGACTACTTGAGCAGCCGTGCGTGGTGAGTCCAACAACGAGAAGCACGTCGCTTTGTTCGCGACCTCCCGCGTCTCTTTGGTAATGCGGTTCGTCGCCATCAACAAGAACGAAAACACTTCGGCTTCGCCATCGAACGCAATCCCAAGCGGATCACTATCAATGCTGCCTCGCGTACCAGAACCGCGCGTTGACGCAGCGTCGTCATCGGTCTCGCCGTCGCTGTCCAGTGCATTGCCATCGACGATGCGCTCGGGCATTTTTCCGTACGAGATAAACACGCGCATCGCGAGCGTATTCGAATTAAGGAACACGCCTTCGCGCTCGACCGGCAGCGAGCAGCGTGTTTCGCCCACGTACAAGACCGCTTCGTACGTCCAGTCCATGGGCCGAAACTGCATCGGGTTGAACAGATAGAGCAGGTAGGTGTTGCTGACGAGCGCGTTGACGCACATTTCTTGTTCTTGCAGACGGTACCGCAACGTGTTGTCGTCAATGTGGATGGTCATGCCGGAGAGTTCGTGCAGTTTCATGACGTTGTAGTTGGCTGGTGTGGGATTCCGTGGCGCCGTCGCCGTGGTTGGCGGCATCACGAGCAGCTCTCGTGGTTCATTCGTCTCTGTTCCCTCGTCGTCTCGTTCCTCCTCTTCGAGTAGCGCGGCTCCTGTTGCTGCTTGTAGCGAGGATAGTGCAGACTGCTGGGGCTCTTGGGCGTGTACGATCGACGGTGGCGCTAGTGGGCGATAGATCAGCCCATCGATGGAGACCCACATTTGCATCATCACGGTCGTGCTGTCCAAGAACTCCTCGCTCGGAAATTGATACGTGCCACGCAGTAGCGTGTTTGCATCCAGCAGCACGGGCGCCGGAAACACCTGAAACAATTCACTCTCAAACATGAGCGAGCTGCGCAGCGACGCAACCGACGCCATCAAATTAATGTGCTCATTCAGCAGCCCTCGGGCCTCGTCGACCGACACCATGCCGATCAGCGCCGAGATTTCTTGGATCGAGCGGTTGATCCGCAGCGAGAGATCGAACATGCGTTCGCAGCGATTGTATACGATCGCGCGCTCGCGTGAGCACATCATGCTCTTGCCTTTGTCCATCGAAAAGCACGTCGTGTCGCCGCGCGTGTTCATCAAATACACACGGGCCGACACATTCTCCACCACTTTGCGCTGCAGGTACGCGCGCAGCTTGAACACCTTGCGCCAGTGAGGCGTCGCGAATCGTATTGTCCCAAAGCGTGCAACGACGCGCTGGCGCCACTCGGTGTCGCACAGCAATGCGCTCTCTTTGTCGACGAGTCCGAGTCGGTCGAGTTCGGCGTTGTCGCACAACGGCAGTAAGAACGGTAGCACTGACGCGAGTGAGAGCACCGACACTTCGCGAGCGACTTGTCCATAATGGCTGAGTGTGCTGGTATCGATGGGCGTCGCCAGAGGTGCCTCCATGGTGTGTGGTGTGCCGGCGTCCACGCGAATGTCGGGTATTTCCGCGGGTTGGGCCGTTGATGGTCTTTTTCGAGCCACTGCAGAGAAGCCGCTGCATTGCGAAAGAACGCATAGGTGATCCTTCTGATTGGATATAACAGAGCCAAAATCATCCAATCAAAGCCGTGTAAAGTTCCAGGAGCTCATTCTGGAAGATGATAGTTCCAGATGGCTTCACTTTTCCTAGCCGACGCCAAAAATGGAGTTGATGGCAACATCGTGACAACGAGAGAGACCTTAGCGACGACGCACACGACAGCGCGAAAATGAAGCGCAAGGAGCTACTCGCAGCATGCGAGCGGCTCATCACGTCGTATAATCCGGACAAGACGACCGTGGATTCCCACGCCGAAGAAGAGCTGCGACAGTATGACACGGCCGACCGCTTGTTTCTCCAGCAAGTGTTTTACGGGACCTTCCGGTACCGCGAGCTACTCAAGCCACTGCTAACCCATTTTTTCAACAACAACTCGAGCAAAGTGAGCCGGAGCGACTACACCAAGTTCATGATCATCGCCTACCTGGCCATGTTTCGACTGGACGAAATGGGGTTGCCTGCTTTCTCGGCGTTGGTTTCGGCACTCGACCCAACAAGCATGCACGTGTTTCTATCCTATTTCTTCGACGATGTGAATCTGCAAGGGCCGATCAGGACCGAATGGATCCGCGTACTCGATCAGGAGTTCGTGCAAGGCGAGATCATCGACAAGATGCTCCAGTTTCGCGGCGACATCACTACCCTTCGGGAACAACTCTACGCCAAGGCCTTTGGTCAAGCTGCTGCAAAAGAGAGCTTAAAGGCTGCAGGTGGTGTCGCGCCCGTCGAGAAGAAACCCGTCACCGTGCCGGTTGCGCCAAATATTACGCAGCCTCGCCCACGCAAAGTCGCCGAGCCTGTACGAATTCCTCAAGAGGTCAAAGCGAATCCCGTACCGGCTACGCTCAACAGTGTGACGCTCGCCGACTTAGAGAAGCAAAAGCTAGACCGCAAGGCCAAGATCAAGCACGATGTCACCAAGAAATACGAAGAAGCCGCGAAGGAGATGTTCCACTTTGAGTCCACGGCGAAAACCAATCTCGATGCCGTGCGCGAAAAAGTCGAAGCCGAGCGGAATGCCGAGCTGCGATTCGATTTCAAAGCCAAACCGGCGCCCGAATTTTCGTCGAAAGGCAAGGAGATCAAGCTCACGACAGCGGCGATCTTGCGGGAAGACGCGCTGTTCAAGAAGAAGCAGGCCAAAGAGGCCCAGCTCATCCACGCGTACGAGTCGGAGCTGCGCGACCCGATGGACTTTTACCGCTGGCAGAGCAACATGCTGCAGCAAGACCACGAGAAGTGGAAGGCCGAGGTCGAGGCCCGTCGGCTCGAGATGGTGCAGACGCAGTACGAAGCTATCGAGGCTGCACACCGTGCCAAGATGGAGAACCGCGAAGTCGCGATCCAGATGAAAGAGATTTCGAAAGAGATGGAGGCGCAACGCCTTGCCGAGGCACTAGAGACCGAGGAGAAGAACCGCCAGCAAATGGTCGAGATCCGCAAGGTGCGGGACGTCGCACCGCGCGAGGCTGAAGAGCGCGTCAAGGAAGAGAACCATAAACAGCGCGAGGAGCTCCAAGAGTTTCTCGCGGTCGAGCGGGAGCGCAAAGCCACACAGGACGCACTGGACCAAACCCAGCGAGAAGACTTGATCCGCCAGATCCGCGCACTGGACCGCGTCCACCGCGAGCACGTGGTCGTGTTCGACCCGACCGAGACAGCGAAGCTCGGGTTGCTCGACGAGATGTCGCTTGCAGAACTGCGCGAGCGCTTGCAAGTGCGCAAGGCCGAGCAGCAAGCGTGGGAAGAGAGCCGCCGTGAAAGCATTGTCCAGGACAAGCACGAGAAAAACGCCGAGCTCGAGGACAAGGTCAAGACGCTCTCAAAGCTGCGTCGCGCGGCGGCCGAAGCAAACGCGAGCCAGCGCAGCCGCAAGAAAGCGCTCGAGGAACAAAAGAAACACGAGGACGAAGCACGGCGCCGCGAAGGCAACCTCAAGCTCGCGCAAAAGCTCACCGAACAGCGGCGCGCACGCGAGGCCGAGACCGAGCGGCTCAAGCAAGAAGCCGAGGAGATCGCCAAGAAGCGCATGTTCCTCGGTGCGGCCAAGAACATGCTCGAGGAGAACCATTTCGACCAGCTTAAACTGGGCCTCGAGCGCCAGGCGCGTGTGCGCCAAACGAACACGCAGGTCACGGCCAAGACCGAGGAAAACGTCCGTGCCCGTGCGCAGACCATGCGCACCGACTACACCGAAACGCAGCTGCGGACTAAGCAACGCGACGACGACGAGCGAGCCAAGCGGTTCGAAAGCGAACGCCAAGAGGGCCGAGCACGCGAGCGCGACGAAGACGAGCTGCTACGCGAGATTGCACGGAACGAGCGGAACCGGTACGCGCACGCAAAGGGCGTCCTCGAGAGCCGGAACGTGTACGCGACGATGCAGTCCAAGCAACTCATCACGCAGGCCAACAAGGCCCGCGCCGCGCGCGAGTCGTCGACGGCAATGCTCGCCCGAAGCTCAAACCAGCGCGACGACGATAGGGCACTCGCTCGGAAAATAACGCACCGGTGAAAACGCAATCCTTTATTGTCGCCTGGTCTTGTTGCTCCCCTATGGATGACCATGTACCTTACTTGTCCTTCTTGGTCTTGGCAGCGGCACGCGCACGAAGCCATCGCCACAGTAAGAACAGAACGCCGACGCTCACGCTGCCGACGACGAGCAACTGTGGGATCATCTTCTTTGCCTTCTTGAGCGCACGCGTGAGCTTGCGCAAGGGGATCGGCTGTGGGTAAAACG
Organism: Pythium angustatum; assembly: GCA_023337915.1. Taxonomy (NCBI): domain Eukaryota; phylum Oomycota; class Peronosporomycetes; order Pythiales; family Pythiaceae; genus Pythium; species Pythium angustatum. The sequence goes on along the minus strand of JAADXQ010000031.1, from coordinate 10,597 downwards.
TACCGTTCGAGGGTGTAGTCTCTGGCCGGCACGTATCGTACTCCATGACCACGCCGTCGCCCACGCGGACGCCCTGGAAGTGGAGACACACTTTCTTGCCGTCGTCTTTCACGTCCATGAGCCCGTACTGGCCCGACCCGGGCATGGCGCCGTGGCTGTACGGTCCGCCCTTGACCGACCCCGGTCGCCCCAGTGCCGCTGCGTGGAACAGCGTCATGTTGCCAGGCGTGTGACGTCCGTCGTCGATTGCAAGCATGTGCGCGTCGCCACTCACGATCACGACGGGCTTCCAGCGGTTCACGCCGTGCGCCTTCATGTAGTTGATGAGCTCTTGCTGTTCGTGCGTAAAGTAGCCCCATTTGCGCTCGTCGTCGTGCCATGGCATGGTCGAGCACCACACAATGAGTCCGATCGTCGGGTCCTGCGTCGCCCGCACGAGCTCTTCTTTGAACCACTTCTTCTGCTTGGCACCGAGCACGGTCTTGGACGGCACATCCGGTGCGAGATTCGGCGTCCGCTGCGACCGCAAGTCGGTCAGTAAAAACCGCACACGACCGATCGTGAACGCCTGGTGCACAGCGCTTTGTGGACCGTCGGCGTCGCCTGCCAGCGGGTAGTGCGGGACCATCTCACGATAGACTTGCAGCGACGCGTTGCGACCCGGCGCGGTCTTGTCACTATTGTCCGGTCCGTAGTCGTGGTCGTCCCACATGTAGGCAAACGGCAAGTCCATTTCGAGCATGGCGTGGCCTGCGGGGCTTGCAAAGAGCGAGTGGTAGGCGTCGCGGAACAGCTGCGGATCGTTAACATCAATGTTGTGGTAGTGGAGATCGCCCATGTGGAGAAAAAAGAGCGCGCGTTGTTTCTGGAGATCGCGAAACACGGCGGGATCCGAGTCTTCGTCGGCACACGACGAAAACGCGAACCGGAAATCCGCGGCCACGCCTTCGACTGGTGCTGTACGGAACGTCCCGCGACGCACGACCGAGTTCGAGACGCTTTTGTCGGCCGGGACGAACGTGAGCATGTACGTGTACTGACGGTTTGGGTATGCAAGGTACTCGAGCGCACAGGTCTTGGCCTGGGCAAAGACGTCGTCTTCGCCACCGACGCTCAGACACATACCAAGGGTCGAGTGGGGCTTCTCGCTCTCGTGCTGCAAGTCTGGGAACGCGTGGAGAATAAAGTCGCGGTCCGTACAGCCGTGGCCGGCGCGGAGCCCCAACTTGAACTCGATAGACTGCGACGTCAGTGCGCCTTTCCAGAGCCACAGCACATCGTCGGGACGGCACGGGACGCGTGCTTGCGATGATGACGCTTGCGACAGCGTAGACCCGCTCAACGCGGCGTACAGCGCGGTGAGAGACAGCCCGCCGACGCGCATGGTTCAGGCGTCAGACTCGACTCGTGTGCTTGTTGCTGATCTGGGCGAAGATCGCACAGCAGTGTACCGTACCGGTAGTGACATGCAAATAACGAACGTTTGATTGGCTCAAAAAGACGCTTCAATCAGGTGTATGGTTAGGTCGGTCTGTGCATGACCATGTCTCCGCAATGCTTGACGAGCTGGGCATTCCGGGAGATGCAAAGGGGTCGGTAGTGCTTTGATTACTTGACGTTCTTCTCAAACACACGCGCGTGCTTGTCGAAGAAGCGCGTGAGCTGAGAGTGGGTCTAAAGGACACAACAGAATAGTCAGTGGATCTGATTGTACGACGGTAAGATGGCTACACTTTTGGAAGCATGACGTACCGTCGCCATCTCGGGGTCGACGATGCACTGATCGAGGTGCGAGTGGAACTGGAACACGTGCTCCATCGCTGCTGTCAGCGACGTCAAGCGGCGACGGAGGACCGTGTACTACATTGAAGTACCTCGTTAGATCATCCAACGCGACCACGGCAGTCGGTCAGCTCAGTACGGTACCTCGTGTTGGCGCTGCGCGAGTTCGAGGTCATAGGCGCCAGGGATCGCACTGCGCTGCTTCGCTTTGAGCTTGAGGAACTGGTCCAGCTATTGACACCACTCAAAGTATCACTCACGGAACCGACGGCCCGAGCGCGGAGCCGTATGCGTATCATACCTGTTGCTTGGCAATCGCTGTATCGAGGAAGAGCCGTTCGCGGCGCTCAAGCGTGTCCTAGTCATTCGTAGGATCCGCGACGGGAAGAGTTAGTCCGTCGCTCCTCCAGACTCATGTTCGGTTCACTTACCTTGAACGTCGCGAGCTGGTCTGTCTTGGCCTGGGTCTGCGCGGCAACGTCTTGGCCGAGCGTCGTGACAAGCTCATCCACGAGACTCGCGGACTGCGCAAAGCACGCGTGCAGCGAGGTCATCATGACGCGGCTATCGCGCGGCTCGGGCGGCAGCACCGATTCGAGCGCCGTTGCGTGCTTCCGGAACGACGCCAATGCGTCCTCGAGCGCCGTGCGCGTCGCACCCGTATCCTTGAGGTGCTGCGTGACCGTCGCGTAGCCCTGCTTCAGGCGCTGGTATCGCGCGTCGTCGGCGGCTGGCTTAGTCGTGAGTCGCGTCACGCGTTGTTTCTTCCGCAGCAGTGCGCGTACGAGAAGGCGTGCCTTGCTGGCCACGTTGCCATCGTCACAGAGGAAGCCGCTGGGGCCGCCAAGCGTGCGCGTCGTGCCGGCCATGCTCGGCCAGTCGTCGTCCTCGCCGTTGCGTGTCGCGTCGTCACTGTCGCAGAGGCGCATTGCGAGCTCGACGTGTTGGTGCGCGTGGTTGAGCAGCTCGATGATCTTGGACGGCGTGCATGCCAGGCGCTGCGTCGAGGTGGCACTCGGCAGCGTGCGTAGCGTACGCGCCGTACCCGCACCAGTCTCCGGCGTGGCGGTCTCGGAAGCGGTCTCGCTGCTGCTCAGCGACTTCTTCACGCGGCTCCGACGGCGTCCCATGGTTGTTACTTGGTTTACTGTCAGTCTTGTGCGGTTGGGAAGGCGAATCGACGAGTGAGGAGCGTGAACTCGGTAGAGACCACACGCAGTTGGAGGGAGGAGGCTAGATGCATTTTCTAGCGATCGTCTTATTTCGGTTAGGTTTGACTGACGCATTCCGTGGCACGTACCCGGCAAATAAGCTAGTATGATTCCATGAACTTGAACTTCTCGGCGACGAGATCGACCGGCAACCGCAGCTGCTGGCTTAGTGAAAACATCTTCTCGTCGTGCGGCATGCGATGCAGCAGCTCGTCCGCGCCTTCGCCCGTCGTGCGACTGGGAGACAGCAACGCTTCGCCGCGATCGCGGTACCACGCGCGTACTTGCTTGGCAATCGTGTCGAGCTCTTGCAGTTGCTTGTCCCGCTTTTGCTGCATCATCGTGGCCGACATGTCAATCGACTGGCGATTACCAGGCTGGTAATTCTTTTTGATGAACGCATGCTCGAGCAATTGCGACGCGGGCGGCCGTGTCATCGGATTCTTCCGGAGACACAGATCGAGAAACTCGCACAGCTCAGGCGAATACTCGTCCCCATAGTCTGCTAGCTTGGGCGATGGCTGGTCCTGTACAGCGTGGACAACACCCCAGTAGCCTTCTTTGGTCGGTACCGGCAATTTCCCGACCGCACACGCCATGAGCGCGAGTCCAAACGACCAGATATCCGACGGGTACGAGTACAACCCGCCACTGATCCGCTCTGGTGCCATGTATAGTAGCGTGCCCGTAAAGGTCGCGGCCTTGGCAAGCGTACTTTCGAGATCCCGCGAGATCCCAAAGTCCGAGATCTTCACGAGTCCTTCTTGGTTGATCAACATGTTGCTGAGCTTGATGTCGCGATGCAGCTGATGGTGTTCGTGGAGGAACGCCAAACCCTTAAGCCCACAGTACGCGATGGTCGCGAGCTCGCGCTCCGAGCACTTTCCGAGCTTCTGCATGTAATCTTCGAGCGAGCCGCCGTCCATGAACTCGAGCACGATCGAGACCGAGCCGATCTCGGGGTTTGTGTACGCGTCAAAGAAGATCACGAGCTCTTCGCACGCGGCCTTGGTCGTCGTGTCGTCGATCGGTGCCCAGTTTGCGTACAGCGACTTGAGCTCGCGTACCATTTGATGGCGCTTCTTCTGGTCGTAGACGCGAATCACTTTGACTGCCACGAGCTTGAACGTTGGTACGTACAACGCCTTGTACACTTTGCCGCTCGCGCCGTGGCCCAGTTCATTGAGGACGACAAGGTACTCGCGCGTGCCATGCGGCGATTGCTTCCGCCTGTGGGCGGCTTCTTGATCTGGAAACGGGACATTCGCGATCCCGTTTGTCTAGCGATACACAAGACGATCTTGTCAGCATAGATAGCTCCACGGTAGAACCCTCAGACAAAACTCACATTGATCTCGAAGCCCTGGGTCTGTAGCCGGCCTTCGGCCGAAAAGTCGAAAGATGCCTCGACCGCACGGCCGTCCTTCTTGACCTTCACCATGTCCATGTCCAATCCACCTAGTGCCTGTCGTATCGACTTCAAGCCACGTGCAGGTGCGTCTGCGTGTTGTGGGACTTCCATGAACGACGGACTACCTGGGTAGTTCCGATTCGCACTCATGTCGATCTGCAGCGGCGGGGGCATGCCCGAGCCGCGCCGGAACGACGCCACGGGCTCAACCGGCGTGGCTCGTCGTTCGACGCTCTTGTTCAAGTTCACGATCGGTGTCGACGCGTTTTCGTCCAACACGAGCTCCGCGTACTTGCCCGAGGACGAACGCCGCACACGGCCCCTCACTTCGCCCACTTGGCCGTGAGTCGCACGCGCACGCAGCGACGTCACGGGCGAGAAGGGCTTCTCCGGTGGTGGTGCCGGCTGCGTGTCAATGTTTACGCGCAAGTTCACGCCCATGCGGCGCAGCGAGTTGCGCTCTGCAAACGCCGGCTTGATCGCAGACGGGGGTGATGGCGACGGTGCTGATGACGATGCGGCCGAGTGCGGCGACGCGAAGCCACTCACGTGCAGCATGCGATTGGGTGACGCGAATGAGCTCGTGGCGGACGTGGTCGACGCCGTCTCTGCTGCGTCGGTGCGTAGCTTTTGGATCTCGCGGAGGAGCTTTTTCTTGTGGCCACGCGACGCTGCCGACTGCGCATCGACAAACACCTCCATCTGTGGCGACAGCAAGAACGCACCATCGATGCGGTGGAGCGATGCTTCTGCAAGAAACACGTCGAGTTCGTGGTCACAGAGCCAGTCCGCGACCTGCGCTTCGTTCCACAGCGCAGCGTCGTCGCCGACATGCGGCGGCGAGTGGAGCGCGTGTAGCGACGTGCTTGGGTCGAAGCGCTTGCGCTGATGGAAGACCAGCTTGCCCTTGCGGTGACGCCGCTTGTCGCACGATACGCAGTACACGAGCCCACAGTCTTCGCACTCGAGTGCTGCGCTCTGCTCTTCGCACTCTTCGCAGATCGCGAGCGGCGCGACGGGCAACGACGACGTCGACGAATCCGACGCTGCTGGCGAGAGCACGCGTGATGCGGGCGTGCTTCCGAGCATACCAAAATGATCGACGGCATCTGCTCGTTCCATTGCGCTAGGTCTTGTCGCTCCTCAAGGCGCGTAGATAGCGGCAAGCAGCGCGAGCGCACACGTCGTGTGTGCCGCCAAGCTTCTATTTTTTAGGTGGCGTTGGAGAGAGAACTCCTCGAGCTTCAAGCTGAAGAGTGGGCAGGATACAAGCACCCAAATACCCAAAAGCCCAATTCCTTGCTGTGCAGTGGTGTGTGGTCGTGCCTACTGATTCAAGTGAATACGTCAAAGTTCCAGGATCGAGGTTCGAGGGCTCGAGTCCTCCACTTCAACATCAACAGGTTCCGCCTGCAGTACCGAGACCTGGCGCTAGATATCCTAAGGATGCAAGGGACGAGGCGCACAAGATATCCCAACGATACTCGAAGCGAGCGAGTGCGTGATCCAGAGGATACGCTGCGAGGGTTTCGCGAGAGCCGGTCTCGCAGCCACAACGCGAACAGCAACGCAGTGCAACGAAGTTTCCCTCACACACAAGTGACCCACACCCAGAGGGCTCTTTCCTCCACCATGTCCGGACGCTCGTCGACCTCCAAGAGCTCCTCGTCGTCGGCCTCGAAGGCCGCGGCCGACAACCGCTCGAACCAGATGAACCCAACGAGCGGCGCCTACAGCAGCAGCCGCGGCGGTGGTGCGATGCCGTCGTCGGACCCTGGAAAGGCGGCGGCCGACAACCGTTCGGACCAGATGAACCCCAACAACGAGGCGTTCGCCAAGTCGCGCGGCCAGTGAGTCGAGCAGGATCAAGGCGCCACGGCGACGGCGGCAGCAAGGGCCGAGTGGCCAGTAGTTCTTCTCTATTTGTATCGGTTTAGGAGGCAGACGATGGTGACGTCGACGCTCATCGTGCAATAACAACAGAAACAAAGTCCAATCACCGAACACGATCTGCTGTTCAGGTATATTTGTGATATTTCTTGAATCACGTGTCTAGAATTGGTTGTTGACGATTCGTTGAATATGGTTTCCGTAATTATGGAACTTTGCATGTTCCTGTCGCCCACGCACGACACGCCAAACGGCAACGGCAACATATCCTCGTGATGCGACGGTTGTCCGCGACGCGTTTCCCGCCACGTGTGTGCGCTGGCGGGCAGTTCTATCAGTCGTGTATCCGACAATTGACGCTTCTTTCGACGCCAACCAACCGTGGGCTCGCGGCGCTCGTACGATCGGTAGAACCGCAACAAGGCGACTTTGTTGGGCACGACTATGGGAGGCAAGTCGTCGACGCCGGTGTTTGAGGAAGAACAAGACGACACGCCGGCCCATGGTGCGGTGGACGCGTCGCACTGTGTCTATCTACGCTGCAAGCCGTCACGATGCATCGGGTGCCCCGAATTGGTCGTGGCACGAGGCGATTTGACCGCGTGCGAGGCCGATGCGATCGTGAACCCGGCGAGTGCTGAGCTCGCGCACGCTGGTGGCGTCGCTGGGGCGATCCGACGTGTCGGTGGACGCACGATCGACGAAGAATGTGCCGCGTGGCTCACGGAGCACAAGCGATTGCCCGTCGGCAAGGCCATGTCGACGACCGGCGGCCGACTGCCCGCTCGTTACGTGATCCACACGGTCGGGCCACGCATCGATGGCGGGCTTACTGGCTCGTCGTCACCGACAGCTGAAGACGCACAAGCACTTCGTGACGCTGTGAAAAGCGTGCTTCTAGAGGCTGAGCGACTCGGACTTGCGTCGGTCGCGATGCCCGGAATCTCGTCGGGCATTTTCGGGTACCCACGCGACCTCGCCGCACGCGAGATCGTCAGGGAATGCCTCGGGTTTTGTCGGGAGCGTGCGGCAGAAGGAGAACTCCATTCGACAACGTTGACGACAATTGTGTTGATGAACATTGATGGACCGACCTGTCGCAGCTTTGTGCAAGCGCTCCAAGACGCAGCGAAGCTCGACGCTTCGAACATGTCGCTGGTGGAAGTCACGCTTTTCGATGCAGCGAAGGCAATGCCTGGCGAGCTGGCTGTGACCGAGCCCGAGCCCGAACCCGAGCCCGAGGCGATCTCCACGAGCGATCAGGAGATATCGCGCAAGACCACCGGCATGCTAATCGTACGTGTCGGAGAGAGAGATTTTGAAGTGTTGTTGGGCGTGGAGTTTCGCTTGTTCAGCAGCAAGTACCTGACCATTCTGGGCACCAGCGGCGTGCGTACTGCTCGGCCAGTCGAGAGTGAACGAATCGAAAGCTGTCGCCGATTTTCCGACGATGTTGGAGGATTGCTCTCGGCGTCTCAACTCGCTAAAGCGGCCACGCACGCGAGTCGGTCAGTGCGGATCGAATCGTCCGACCTCACGCTCCACATCGTCCATCTCGACAACGAGCGTACCCGATCGCTGCCCGACGCGTACGAAGCCATCCGATTCCGGTCGTGGAGCCATCGAAAAATGGATCATCTCGTGTGGGTGCCGTGGCGCACGCTCGTGGACGCGTCCATGACTTTGACGAAGGTGCCAGCCAAGAGCCTGGCCAACCAGATCCGCACGCGCTTCGGCACGTATCAGCTTTCGAATCTTGTGCGACGCGCCGTTCAGTGCCACGCTGACGACGTCGAATGCCACCTCGAAGATCTGATGGCGCAGCAAATGATTCTAAACGAAGTGGTCCGAATTGACAAATTGAAAGGCTTGGAGGACAGCACACTGCTCGACCGAACGCTGACCAGTGATTGGAAGCTTCGACTGACAAGTCCACCACCGCCTCCTCTGCCTCCACTCCAACCCTTGGCCCCCAGTGATGCGGAGTACAAGAAGATGATGGCGATGTTGCCAAGCAAGATCGCTGGTCGAGTCGTCACTGTGCGGCGTGTTCGGGCGTCAGCCCGTGTCGGTGAGTTCAGGAGCCACAAGCAATCTCTTTTGGGAACCGTGCAAGAAAAAGAGCCGCTGTTTCACGGGACACCCGAGCGTTGGCGGGCGACAGCCATTGCGTTAAGCGGGTTCGATCTGGGAGTATATTAATTCCTAGTATACAAATGCTGACTGACCGAGTATGTCCTATAACATGCTGAAAACAAGGTATCGGGCGAAACCCGTACTGAATACCTAGTACGCTGAATATCAAGTGCTGGAAACCACGTGCTGATAACCAAGTGCTGGAAACCTGGTGCTGAAACTCAAGTGCGGGCGGGAAACAAAGCATGCTGCTGTCGCCGTAATATGATACACATGGCAGTATGTTCGGCGAGGTCTTGGTTGAACGCATGATTGGTGTTGGAGGTACACTGTGGTGTAGCCTGTGTCGCCGTGAACATCGCGTGGATGTAGTGCTACGGGCCAGAGAAATCGAGCTCCACGCGTACCCATGGGCCACCGACGACGCGGCCGACCTCCATGATGATGATGTGGTATATTAAGTTACGGAGCGTAGGTGTCTGAACTAGGATAACCCTCAGGGTCTGCTGCGCGCGCGCAGCAGACCCAGCCTTGCGGGCGCCTTCAGCTGAGCAGCCGGATCAACCGGGCTGCCATTTCATCTGCTGGGCCGCTTGGTGTGTCTGTGAACTGCACGGATCCCGCCCGCCCTAAGAGCGCGGGGCGGAGTGGTCGAGCCATTGACGGACATCATTGTGGAGCCATGGAGTCAGTTCCAGAAATTCGTTGCGCCCGGAGTCGGCGTTCGCCTGGTAGCTGGTCCCACCATCCATCGCTTGGTTCGCGGCCTTGTCGGCCATCTTGTTGTGCGTGCGATAGTGGTGGTGCCAGCTACGAATGCGAAGCGCATCGGCAATCGCACGTGCTTTCTCGTAGAGCGGGAGGAGGGGGAGCGCCTTAGGCCGGCGCTGGGCCTTCATCTGCTTGATGATCATCATGCTGTCCCCGATGACTTCGATCGGGCACCAGCCGTGCCGCTCAGCGGCGACAAGGCCGTAGCACAGTCCATGTGATTCGGCCTGATTGTTGGTGGTGGTGGCTTGTCCGTACGCCATGCCGGCTGCCCACTGGATAGTCGGGTGGTCTCCAAGCCGGACGATGACCGAGCCGCTGCCGCCTGGACCGGGGTTGCCACGGCTGCCGCCATCGAAGAACAAGAGGTAGGCCGTAGCCGTGGCGACGCTTCGCAGCGGCTTGTCCACGCCCGCGGCCATGTGGTAGATCCGTCGTAAGATTGCTGTATCGAGGTCCTTGGTGTCTGCTTCCAACGCTTGGGTGGCGGTGAGAGCTCCTCGAATGCGGTTGGTCCACTGGTGGATCACCGCGTAATAGTCGTCACCGGGTGCGTCGCGTTCTTGGGTGTTGAGCGCCGTCGCGACGGCGCGGGACCAGAGGCGTCTCAACCCGCAGGTGGCGAGTTGAGACCATGCGATCTGCAGCCAATGAGTAATGCGGTCGCCCACCACAGCCGTCTAGCCTTTGACAATTCCTTGCCAGTCGTACACGGTCGCTGGTGGTCGACGGGAGAAGATCGCGTGCTGCAGTGCTGCCTGCGTACAGTCTTCGGCTCCCCACAGGCGTCGTACTCGGTTCCAGAGCGCACGGGCTCTCGTACACCTCCATGTGATATGCGCTGGCGTCGCCTTGTCGGCGGTGGAGCAGTCGTGTCTGGCGCATTGCCCATGGCGTTCGTGGGAGCCCCACACATGCAGTTGGTGATGGCGGAGTCGCGTCCAGAATTGGGCGTCGTTCGGCGTACTGCCTGGTTGGTTCACAAAAGCATGCCATGGGATCACCGTGAGCGCCGCTGCGATGTTCGGGTCCGCCTCTTTCCATCGTCTGTGTCTGGTGTCGCGCGCTGCGATGCACTTCGCCCGAGCCGCACTGCCCAAAGCCCTTTGAGGCGTCGTCGATCTGGATTCCACGCCCGCTGGCCTCGCCACACCTTGGCCAGTCGTGTGAGATGCGGGATACAGACGAATTCCGGCGTAAGCACTTTGTCGCCGACCTTGGTGCGGCCGCAGTGCTGGTGCTCGCGTTGATTCGTGGCCGGTGTGCTGTCCCTCGAGATGCCTTCGTCAAATCGGCAGAGCGCTCCTGCCGCCCAAGTCCAGTAGACGTCGGCGCTGGCATCTACGTTGAGCGTGCGTATGCGGTTCGGTTCGTCGGTTCGTCTGGGGGGGGGGGG
>JAADXQ010000030.1:0-56480 GCA_023337915.1 Pythium angustatum | reverse complement strand
GTCTTCGAACAACGCCAGTGTCAATGCGGAATACACCGGATCGTACGAGCTCGTCGCCGTCATGTACTCGTTCATCAGTAGTCGCTTCTCCCAGTGAGACGAAAAGTCGGCACTTCCAGCGTCCCCATTCTCCAACTCCAAGCCGGCATTCACCCAGTCGAAGCAGTTGAACTGTTGTTTCACCTGCCTCACGACGCTTGGCGTGATGATCTTGCTCACATAGATCCCACCGGCGCCTTGGCTCTGGGAGACTACGTTGTTGTATCCCCATTTGGCCCCGTTCAACGGCTGTCGGAAATCGTAGAATCGTCCTTTCGAGAACACGAGTGCATGTGTCATCTCGTGGATGGCAGTGCCAATCTGCTCGGTTCGTGCAGCAACAGTGACTGGATCAATTCGAGCGGGTCCAAAGTTGGCTTGCCCGGAGATCGGTCGTCCGAATTGGTCGAGGTTGCAGGGCAACGCCCACGCGATTGTCGCTCCGGTCGTGGGTCTGCCGGTGACGTGGAGAACAAAGTCGGCATCAGGAAGACCTTGAGTCTTGTAGCTTTGAGGAATCGTGTTGGCACAGCATGCCCACTCGTCTGACGTCGAACAGCCGATCCCTTTGACGATGAGGTTTCCGAGCACGCGCTGGACCGACAGGGTGTCTTCAAAATAGTCTTTAATGCCCTTTAAAAGCACCGTGATGATGAAGTCGCGCTTGTCGGCGGTGAGCACGTCACCGCTTGTGCACGTGTACGACGCACCGTCGACAGTGACGACCTCGCCTTCTCTCGTGCATGCGTAACCCGGATCGCTTGAGAGCTTGGACAGATCAAACGCGATACGGATGGGCTGAAACGAAGAGGACGAAGCTGATGCTGCTAGCGAACGTTCTGCAAGAGAAGATCGAAGGTTTCGCTTGGCACCAACAACATCTAGAAAATCGCCCACTTCGTGTTCGCCGGGGCTTTGCAATGGCATGAGAAACTGGGGAGTCGTCAAGGACCCCGGGTCGACAGTGTCATCGAAGTGTTGCGACTTTTCCTCATGCACACAGTGATGATGCTTGACCTTCCTGAAGGCTGTCGCGGCTTCGTCGACGCCAACGGCCGCCACTGACAGAATCACAGTCGAACACAAGAGCGCTGCTGCTGCGGCAACACGGAATGCATGGCGTCCATGATTCCACCCGCGTTGACCCCATCGGTCTGGTACATGACGATCGTTCATATTCGATGAGCGTCGAGACTGGCGGAACGGGAGCGAATATTGATCGAGTCGAGCGCCACCCACCGCGCTCTGACTTTCAGATTGTGACGCGTCGTGAGGATGATACACTTGGGCGACATCCGCTGGTCGCCGTTGAGCTGATGAAAGCAGCCATCGGCAATGTTCTCACGAGACCTTGATGCCACTTGCACTTGTGTCGGAAAGGGCGTGTGCCATGAAACGCACGCTGAAGGGACGTGGGCATTCGAATGCTGAGCCTTGAATGCTTGTCGCAGAGATTTGTTCTTCGGTCGTTTCGTTTCGGTCCGAGGTCTCAGTGAGAGTCATTCACATACCACGGTACACTGGCGATCTGCCCGCGGACGCGAAACGAGCGAGGGTTGGACACCTCAATCAAAACGCCTGGACACGCAGTTGCTCTTCCGATGCTTGATTGTACTGTACGATGTGCGTTGGAACGTAGGCTTGTGTCACACGATCACGCTCCAGTCAATCAGCAACCTTCATGTCTACACGGTGTATTCTAAAGGGCATACGCACTCATGCTATCGTCCACCCATCGAATGCAAAGCCCATCCGTATCCGTGGACAGAAGCTGGCGCTGCTCAGCACCGAGATGGAGTGCAGTGATAGCCGTGCGGTGATCGACCAGTAGCTTCTTGATGACAAGCTGGCAGGTCGGAATGGCCTTCAAAATCGTTTCCTCAGCTCCTGTACCTCCTGCCGCTGTGAGACTGCGCCGCCCCACGACACCAACACGCGCAGCAGCTCTCAGCGTTCCTGATGAGTAGCTCGATGCTGAGGCATGGCGGGAATTCATGGCGTCGGCGCCTTCGTGCGGTAACTGCTTCTCTGCGGCAATTTCGGATGGGAAGCGAATTCCCCACAGCGCGACCGTACCATTTAAATGACCCGTCACGGCAAAAATGCCATCTTGCCAGCTTTCACAGTTCGTCGAGATTCCACACGTCTAATCAAACCACACAAATACAATTAGATAGGCAACCGATCGAGGTGATCTTTGTACCGGTACTCACCATTGCACTGAGCCCAACGGCTTGCACTGTCGTCGTCGCCAGCAAATCTCCATTAATGCTCCACACGCGGAGCTCAGATGATGAGCACGCCACCACGTTGCCGCTCATGCCGTTGATATCAACTTGAACGATGGCTCCGCAGTGGCCACCGAGCTCGCGTAGGAAAACTCGCGTGCGGAGATCCCACAAGATCACACAACCATCGCTTGAAGCGCTGGCTACCAGATTCAATGGTCTGTTGATTGCGACGCTCGTGACGGCATCATCATGACCCACCAATATTGCGATCTGCTTGAACTGCCGTTGGCCTTGGACTTTACTGCATTCAAGTACGTTCACAACAGCGTCTTGACCGCCGGTAACGAGCAAGACACCGTCGACTGAGAAAGCCGCACAGTTCACACGAGAATGGTGTGCACCGTCGATGACTCCAACAACTTTGTTTGCCTCGCGATGACGAGCTGAACTGCTGTGCACGCGCAGTTTCATTGTGCCCTCGGCGTTTGATCCCCACTCGAGGTATTTCGTGAAACGCGGCGGCATGAACGTGCACCCCTGGCCACGGCACTGGAGCTTGTCACCTACGATCTTCACGTCCCCGACCGGAGCCTCTAGCACATTGGCGACCGAGTGCTTCTTCAAGAACACATAGTCTTTCCCGATGGAGATCAGCGCTGGTGCCAATGGCGTGTGCCACTTGACAAACGCCTCGATGCTGCTGATTGTGTTGCCGTCGTAAGGTTGGCCGATACCCGGTGGTGTGACGTTGGCTGGTGGCGTACTTGCTAACAACGCTGTGGGATCTACGCTTGACAGGGTTGGAACCTTTCTCGCCGGGTGGGGTGTGGTGAAGAGCTTTGACGGCGTCTGCCCGAAGTTCTCAATCTGAGCCAACATTGCGTTCCGCATGACTGAGTCATCAATCGCGTCCAAGTCGACGGCGCCCTCATACGTGAAATGCATGAATACGTTCTGAGCGTCCAGAGCTGCAGCTCCCGTTTGCTTGCACCCAAACACGAGGTCGATCCAATGATGCAGATTTTCAGAGACATACTTTGACTCGAGTGCGCGACGATGCAGCCGAACAAACTCTCGAGGATCACCGTGAGCCCACGCTGGCAGCTTCACGTGCGATACAACTTCTCCCCCTTGAGTCGTACCGAGATCGTAGTCGTTGGCGTTGTAGAGGAACTCGGGCAAAAAGAAGAACTCGGGGACCAGTTCTCGCACATCTTGAAGGTTCTCTGTGGAAGCAGAGAGCCAGGATGCCGGAATGTTACGGAATAGTCTGTCCGCATGATCGAAGGACCCGCCCTAGACACCATCATACGACATACCAATTTTGAGCGACTAAGCGAAACGACAAGTCATGAGAGAGACCACCACATACCTGAAGTTCGCGAGCCAGTTGGGAAAACGGCTCCATGCGGATAAGGTAGTTGACAACGTACGCGGAGCATGAGTAGTGAGTACCGTAGTGGAAAGCTGGAGAGTCCATCGGGCTGTGAGCGGCGTCATACTTCATTGCGGCATAACGCTCACGGAAGAGAGCCGCACGGTTTTCACCCAAAGCACCCATTGGTTTTGTGAGATCTCGGAACGTTGATGGGCTCTCAAGATCCAGAAATCTGGAGTTGTAATCTGCCAGAATCCACGGAAACACCGGGTATTGAGTAATGTCGTTGAAGCTTCTTCCTGCGAGAGTGTTGAGGTGCATCAGGTACTCAAAGTTGGAGACGCCGCCCTTTAACCAACGCTTCGTGAGGTTTTGCCGAATACGCTTGACGGAGAGAGAGAGTGCGCTTGACCGCAACAGTGGATTCCAGAAGACGCTGTTCACGAGCGGCATCTGGAAGAGCATCTTTGCTACCTCTTCGCGTTCGACCATTGACTCGTAGTGTAGAAAGAACGTCGATCCAAACGTGTCGAAGAACTCAATGCCGACTGGTCGAAGCTGGTACTTTATCCTGTAGAACTGTCTCACATCCACATACTTGACGCTCCACCGTTGAATCGAGGAGGCGGCTCTGAGAACGTCGAGTTGTGAGGAGCCAAGCGAGTTCTGTGCCTCTCCATCACTAGCGTTGCCAAGCGGTCGAATCGTGTAGAGGGGTGAATCCGAGTTCTTGATACCTGGAAGTGAGATTCCAATGTCGGCAAACGTCTCACGGATCATATCTTTCGCCTTCTTCTTTCCAGCCGCGGTCTTTGTGGGAGACAGCAGATTCGAGGAAGTGCTTGGGCCGGGCTGTGAGCTGACCGCCACCGGAGGAGCGCCTGCCACTGCGCCACTATCGTAGTCGCTGAACTGCTTACCGTACCCTCCAACGAAGTAGATGGCAGTTTGACAAACCAAGAATACTCCCTCGGTCTTCGACATTCCAGTAACATACGCAGCATTGTAGGCACGGAGCGGAGGGTAATCATCGCGGTGGAGAAACCGGGCGACAGCACCATACACATAGTCTGACGAAGTGTCGAACATCGTGTCGTCGCCTTCAGCGTTGGCCTTTGAGTCACTATCGGCGCCAGTGTGTGCGCTTTCGCCCTTGTCGGACAGTTTTAGAGAGATGGATCGCACTGCATCAGTGGCACGCTTGATTTTCTCCCTGGAGCTTGTACGCCTATGAGTTTCCTCAACGTCAGACTCCGAGTCTTCCGAATCGCTGATCAGAGGTGGTGTCCTTGTAGCATCATTCATCGCCGGGTGGGCGTCTTCATCTTCGTCGTCGTCTGAGTCTTCGGCATGATCAGCAGGGACAACAATGTTGCTCTGCACACTTCTGCCAGCTACGCTCAAAGTTGCTTGCATCGCCTCGAGATCTGCGACGTCGAAAAGAGTTGAGGCGATTTCGGTTGGCTCTGCCACATTGCGAGCGGAAGAAATCGCATCACTAATGCCGTCTGCGACTGCTGCGTTTACGTTCAATTGCGTTGCTTTGTCGCCCTCCAAGAACTCGCTGTAGATTTTGATTGCCAACGATGTGGCACACTCAGGCTGATCTTTTGCATCGCTGGTGGCGGTGGCTGAGGCACGAGACTGAGATTAGAAACAGCACCACAAATTGCATCTGACGAGATGCAAATCACTTACCTCGAAGAATCTGCTTTACGCAAGCGACGTTGCACTTGGCGGTGAGTTCGTTCAAAATGTCTGAGTCACTTTTTCGCAGGTCGCCGGGCGAGGGCACCTGTGAGCGCTTGAACATGAACTCCCTAAACGCCTCCACACACTGGTGAAAGTCGAGCTTTCGTTGTAATGGGTCGTTGCTTGCTTGTGTGTTTTGCCGCGAGTCTTCAGCGACTGAGAGATTAGCGGCAACGTCACTACTTGGAACGTCCAGCTCAGAGTCAAACCCACGAACCATTCGCAGTCGCATGCGCTGTGGGCCCTCGGTGAAATCGAGTTGGTAGTGGAGCCAGTTTTGTTGAAACACGCTCCTCTCCAAGTAGAACGGCTCGGTCGTGGCGGTTCGTGTTTGTCTGCCTGACGAGGCTCGCGACGAAGACATAACTCCACGCTCTCGTGTTGGAGTGCTGGTGTCATTTCCATCTCCTGTCTGCCATATTGTTCGCGTATGCTGAAGCCTCTTCGAAATGTCGTGCCATCGAGTTGTGGCATCTTGCATGTCCTCGAAGCAGCATTCTAACGCGTTGGAGAACTTCAGCTGGGCCTTACGCATCGCCGATCGGCAGGAATTCAGTTCCAACTGGTCATCGTTGCCTCCACACGGCGTATTTTCGCCTACACTCTTCAACAGTCCGCTGGGCTTTGAATGATGTTCATACCGTGGGAAATCGAGACTGAGGCTCAGATCGCCGTGTGCTGATGTCCGGTTTGACGTTGTGCCCGAACTGACCTTGCGAACATACTCACACGTCAGCAAGACGTCGATCATGTGCTGCAAGATTGGCTCCGTTCTAGTCACGATCAGATCCTTGAGCAAATCGTAGTTCTCAGTGAGCCAAATGTGGAACTGCAGCCAACTCTCGTGGCTTGCAGATAGCTCTCCACTGCTGATCCTCGCCGATGAGACATCACTTGACGTACGAGGGGGTGAGATTTTAAGTAATCGGTCAAAGCCGCCATGGAAAACATCGACGACTTCCTTCTTGTTGGACGACATGTTCTGAAGCAGCGATACCTTGGGCTCGACAATCAGAAGTTCTTTTAGCACCCCCATGCGCTGCTGGAACAGAAACTGCCAGATTGAGATGGACCCATGTCGAACACGCTCGGAATCATCCACGAGCCACCGCAGTAGCTCGGCAGCAAGCGAGAGCAAGAAACTGCGATCCGACTCGGCGCCGATCCCAAACTCTCTATGCAGCACACCCGTCGTAAGACTCTTCATCTTGTTGATATGCGCATTCAACCCGCGTGATCCTGCGGGCGCGTTGCTGGCGTCGCCCTCCTGAGCTGGATGATGCTGGTGGTTGCTGCTACAGATAATCACGCCTGACACTTTCGTCTGCTGAATGAAATAGTGTCTCGAGCTCACGAGGCACTCCAAAAGTCGCGACGATGGCGAGGCACACTTGTGGGATCCGCTCAGTTCGCTCAGAAGTGCGACTTGAGTGCAGTAAACGAAGCACCCGTAGAAGAACTGCTGGTCTTCGACACCGAGCACCTGCCCCACGTGAGCCTCCGCACACATTCGCACTGTGCTGACGAAAAACATGAGAACATCTGTCCCAAAGCACGTTGATGCTGCATTCGCTTGTGCTGAATGAGCAGACTGAGCTACTGAAGAAGCGTCGACATTCCCAGTCGAAATCTGTGGTCGTGTGCTCGACAACTGGCTTTGATGGTTGGATTCGTCCAGAAGATAGCGAGAGAGCGCAGTGCTGAGTGTACAAATGTTCTTGAGCACGGGAAACGAGCAATTGTCGGATAATGCTTTCGTTTGCTTTACCACGTGCACAATCAACGCGAGCCAACATCTCTGCCCTTCGCTTCGCGAAAGTGCGGGTATTCGTTTGATCTCTTCATCGATACATTCGAGGAAGAACATCAGATTCATCGCAATGTCTTCTCTCTCAAACAAGCTTCTCGAAACAAATATCTTCAGCAAATCGAGGCATGCTGAAGCACGGATACCGTAGCGAGAGTGTGGGGGAGAACCACATAGTAAGACGGTAAGCGCCGCGACACTATCAGACGGAGTTTGACCAGGGTGCGACGTGAATTCTGTTGAATCGTCACACGCTGCTGAGGAGTGGTCGCGATGAAGAAGGCACAACGTGAGTGCACGTAGTACAGTGAAACTGGACGCGCAGACGGTCAAGAAAAACGCTTCGTTGACCTCAACTTGGAATGATAGCTGTTTAAACACGACCACAGTTGTCTTCTCCGCGGCTTCAGTGGCGACGATGCAGTTGTTGTGCAGCAAAGCTCCCAGAAGATCCCAGACCTGATCAAGGTAATCAAACTCCGTGTAACTGGTAAATCCATTTGGCGACGGGAGGGCGAACTGCTGCGAGTCATTGAGAGCAAGCACGGGGTCATGGTACCTTGTTTCCCGAATGGGAATATTCGAGAGAAACGCCAGCATGGGAGTGTAGAAATTGCAGTCAGCGCTGTACTCTCGCAGAACGCACTTCAGCTTCTCTAGAAGAGATGGAGTCTGCAGGAGATGCCGCGCGAATGATCCATGGCTCTGAGCCAGTGAGAAGAGCACTCTGGTAGACAGCAGGGCCTCAAGTCTCGCGAACTTCCCACTATCAGTATCACGAATGATCTCGCAAAGCACACTGACGAGATTGCCGCCATTTGGATCGCTCACGGCGAGATAGTTTGGAGATGACGATGTTGGGGAGATTAACAGTGCCAACCCACCCTCTCCTCGGTCTCTTCGCTTCTTTGGAACAGTTTGCACGCTCTTAATCAAGACGGAGTCTATCATAGTGAGCGCAAGCGGATCCCCTTCGTCTTTTTTCGACTTGCTGCCGTCCCTAGGTTGCCGGAGGTCGCAGGAGCCTGGTATTGTTCCGGTCTTCCCACCGTTCACTTCGATCTCCTGGAGAAGAAACTGCAGGATAGCGACCCGAAAAGGATTTCTCGAATTCGTGAAAGGCTTTTGGCCCCCCATCGACACCAACAGCATGTCACAAAACGCCGCGATGTCTTCGACGCAATTTTCGGTGCAAAGGTAGAGCCTCAGCAAGTTCACAAGCTGCGAAAACACGTCGTTGTGCGCGCCTTGCTGGAAGATCGGAAAGCAAGCTTGGTCGCTGACACCCGGGGCATCGCTGATAGTATTCTCGCAATTGCAAACATCTGCGATGAAATGCAGAGCCCAAGACAGGAAGTCAGCTTGTCGTAACTGGCGGGCATTGAAGATCGCATTCGGATTCTCGGGCTCAATGAGTTGCTGAATGTGTTTCATCAGCTGTAACTGGAATCTTGTTGGGAGCACTTGCCGAAGGTGATAAGAGAGCAGAACTCGAGACAGAGCAACAAAATCCACGACCAAGGGCCACACATACGGCGAGACAGAGGCGTTCCCCGAGTCATTGTTCTCACTCAAGCGGTCACTGATCGTACCACTGACTGCGAGTCTGGTGGTAGCCCTGAGAACCGAATCGTCGATGATATGGGCACGGGCCCGCAGCATGTTGGTGACCAGAGCATAGCCGTTAATGTCCAAAAACTCGGCCATGCATGCCGGATTTCGCCTGTTACAGCGAGAGAGCAGCCTCAGAGAGACGCCCAACTCATGAGACCTCCTTGAGTTGTCAATGAGGGGCAGGAGGAATTGTGTTACACCACCCAATGATGGTAACACCTTCGCGAGATTCAGTGGCACCGATGATTCTGTGCCAATGAAGTTCACTTGCGCCACGGATCGACCGCTACCTGATTCGCGAATCGAGTCAAAGCTAGTGTTGATCGAGAAGTAGACATCTTTCTCGGCCAACTTGAAGCTACTGAGCACGTCGAGAATTTCAAGACCGAACACGCTCATTGCGCACTCAGCATTTATGAACGAGCTGAAACCCCCGAGCTTGAGCCGCCTCTTCTTTGCCTCGGAAAGTCGCACTCCAGTCCCGCCTTCACTTTGCTCATCCTTCTTCGAAAGTAGATCCGAAAATGCGTTGCCAGCTTGTGCTTCGCCCGCCAGCGCCGCACTTTCGTACCATTGCCGACGAGCAGCTTTGCTTAGCTGGTGTAGATGTGCTCGTCGGCCAACTCGACTCACTTCGACACGCCGTTTAGTGGCTCGATCCAGCTGGTTGGTTGCGATGGCTTCGGGCCAGTCGCCAATCGAACGATAAGCATGGCCACCGAACTGGCCTCGAAAGGCAGGACCGAGCAGGAATATACACACGACCGCATTGGCAGGAAGCACGTCTTCGACAAACCATGTCGGACCAAGTTGCCACGGAAGAGCTGGGTACGTGCCACAAATCTGGATGTCTTTGCCCAGAAAGGCCTGCATTGCACCGGCTGATGGGGCTGACGGATAAGCGAGTTTCTTCGTTGCCACCTCAGCACCATCAATGTAGAGGGTGACTTGAGAGTTGCCGAGCGCGGATTTTCGATGTGTCACTGCAACATGATGCCACTGAGATGACTTTTCTTTCGATTCGTCAAGTCCGTCGCGCACTGTCGATTCACTGCGCAGCAGCTCCACATTGACATTCTTGAACACAACACTTGTTCTCTTCGGCCCGGGATTTACGTTCGGTCCAGCTGTCGCGGAGCTTGTGTCAATGCGCAAATGCCCATTTGATTGATCAAAGTAAATCCGCGTGAAGCACGCTGAGGTCTCGAGAGAATAGACAGAGAGTAAGCACACGAATCCTTCAAGCCCAGTTTCGTCGCCTGGCGGCGCCGGTTTGACACCATCATTGGCGACGAACAGAACCTCCGTTGGATTCCCACCTTCCGCTGTGGCTTTGACCATTGGAATCGCACGATTGCTGATACACTCCGATTGCTGGAGAGCCCGCAACCACATTTCCGTGTCCCCAACAGACTTGCTTGGGATTTGAGCGACGTAGCGCTTGTCGTGGCACCATATGAAGAGCTCGAAAGGGCCTTTCGTAGACACTGAGGTTACCGTAAGGACCTCTTTCGGGGTGGAACTTCTTCGAGCCGCGGAGGCGGACTCAAACAGAGACAGCTCGGCGCCAACGAGGACGCAATATCTCTCAGGTGTCTCAGCCTCATCACCATCAAGTTTCACCGCGAGTAAGCCTTCACACAGTGCGACGAATACCGTTCCAGAAGCGGCTGGCTCCGTGCTTGGACTTGGTGACGACTGCCGTCGAGTCTTCTCAACGGGTGGAAGTCTGAGCCAACAAGAGAAACTGTAACCACTTGATGGCGGCCAGGCACGTTCAGACTGATTCACCACGTGGACGTAGCCAGACGTCATGCGTGTCCTCACGTTAGTGCCGACAGCTACTTGTGGAACCGGAGAACCCTTCAGCGCCATTCTCAGAAGTCGTAATCCAACTTCTTCCGCGTCATCTTCAATTCGGTTGCCGTTGTCATCGGTTGGAGTTTCAGATGGGGCGTGACGATTGTTGTTGAGAAGGCGTGGCATTGTCTTCGCGATCACGCGAATGTATTCACGTAGCCGTGATGTACACAGCTCTTCCCTTGACATCTCAGCGATCAAGAGTAAGAGTGCTCTTTGCGACGGAGAAGATCCTTCGCGAAGAATAGTGATGATACCAGGCCGTGCGACCCATCGAAAGAAACCAGCTTGAACGAGGGTCGAGATTTGCTTCTTCTTCGAGAACGAAATTTCGTCGTTGGAGGTTACCTTGGACAGTAATCGGCTGAGGCAGGCCTCTCCATGTTCAGGCGCCACGAGTGGTAGCAGATGAAACACCATCTCTACTGCCTTGGGATTCCGAATCTTATTCCGAGGCGCTTCAATGCCAGTGATCATCTCGAAAACGCGACCAAGCGCTGAGGACCACCGATCGGTTTGCATGATACCGGAAGTGATCAGGCAGCTCGCGAGGGTAGAATAACCAATGTCGTCTGCAAGATGGTCAATACTCCGCTTGTTCCATTTCCACGAAGGGTCGATTGTGACGCAGATCATCTCCAAAACGCCATCCAGAAGGAGAAAGTCCTCATCAGAGGCGCCTGCTTCGTTCAGGTTTTGAAACGACGATAACAATGCCAGTAGGATCTCGTGCCCTTGGCAAGTAAGCCACGCATCCCAAAAGAGCCGCCCTGGCAGCATCTGTTTGATAACGTCCATGATGAACTGCTGCTGTTGTCGAGAACTTCTCACACGTTGTAAGAGCTCAAGAAGCTTCGCCAAGTCCGACTCGATACCTGACTGGAGTCCCAACGACAATTCGTGATCCTTGAAGGTAGATTCTTTTTCACCGCCAGTTTCAATGTGAGCATTTTGCCCAGTGAAAACTGCGAGTACAATAAACGCAGCAAAAACTGGAGATTTTGCGTCTTTCTTCATCGCCGAGATGTCTCCACTAACCATCGCATCGGCAATCACGTAGAGCGCGTGGTGGATTTGCATTTCACGAAACTCGACCATCAGAGTTGGGTTGTTCTTGAGCATCAGACAAAGAGCGGAGCTCCACATGACGAGTCTGGATTTAAACACCGTGAGGCATTGTTGTTGAAGAGCTGGCTGGCCAGAATTCGCCGATATGAAGCTCGCAACTTTGAGAAACACTGCATAAAAACCACGTTCGAGTAACCCGAAGGATTGCAACTCGTCCTTGAATGCAGGGACGCAGGAATTTTGCAGAATCTTGATGATGCATTCACATGCTAGACCAGCACGTGACTCGGCATCATTTTGACCAATAACCTTGGTATCTGACGAGCGAGGTGGTTCGCCAAGCGCTTCAATTCTGCAAAGGACATCGGCAGACGAGAACTCGATAAACTGGCTGCACAACAACGCCAGAATTTCGACCGGCAGCGGCGTGTCGGTTTTCGCGGCTACGCACACGTACTCGACAATCCGTAATGTAATGACTTGGGCATCAAAGAAGTCAATCGACGGGAGCCTCGATAGTATCATTGCGAGCGCTTGAGTCTTGTGTTCGAGACACACGAAGTTCTCGTAAGCGCTCGTGTACACTTGTAATATTGTTGTCAACAGCTGGAGTAGAAGTTGCTCCAGTTGAGCCTTGAGCGGATCTTCACACGCCGCCTTGAGGTCGTGCATACAGTCAAGAACGAGGTCTCGTATCGACAGAAACGCTCCGATATTTCTCGCCCCACATGTGCTCACAGTAGCCATGTTCTCGTCTTCACCACACACGCCAGAGAACCCTGTTCCCAAAGGAAGCAGAAGTGTGAAAAGGTAGATCAAACTTGACACGTCTGACTCCGATGCGCGTTTGATCGAGTCCGACAATAACGCGTATCCACCTGACGACTGGAACTCGCCGAGCAGAACAAGCGAATATCGACATGTCTTCTGGAGAATATACACGAGGGACTTAAAGCCAGGCGCCGGGTCGTAAACTCCGACCACACAGTATTTACGTGGACTCTCGCCTTCTCGTTCCGTTGTGGATAGCTCGTCGCCCACTTGGCCAGCCACAGTTGACTGTCTTATTTCATTTGGTTGAGCTTCAGTGGCACGGTTGAGCCCCAAGGCGTCGCTCACAGCAGCTGCGATAGGATCCCTCGCACCCTCTTGAGAGTCCGCAACACACGACCTCGTTTGTTCAGACAATGCCCGCGCAGCAGCAGTAGCTGTCCCTGGTGTTGCTCTGGGTGCTTCACTATAACGCGTCATCATCTTGACTGTTCGTCCGACGGCATTACAGTCATTGAGATACCACACGAGACCAGCATTGAAATTCTTGTCTGAGATCGACGCCAAGACTTGGCTGGACATTTCTCGGAGATAAGACGCACTCGGTGGGTAGTCTTCCGCAATGAGCAGGATCACATTCGGCAGTTCGCATCGAAACTGTTCCATCAGTGAAACCTCGGAGGCAATCGCTTGTACACAACTCATCAGGAAAAAGATTGGCCGTTCGAGCTCAGCGGCAGTCGTTGGGCTGGAAACAGAGCTCGTAGCAATCGTCGCGTGTGGCGCTGAGGCCGAGTTTGTCAACTCAAGCTGCCGTAGTTCGTTCTTGATGATGAATATCCGGACCTTGTTCACAAAATCGAGCACAAGCGACGGAAGCGCGGTTTGTTCACACAATGACACCCCCGCTGGCGAGGAAAAGTAGTCTTTCAGAAGCAGCAGAGACGGATCACCTAGTTTGAGAAGAGGTAGACCACCATCAGTTCGCTGGCATCCGCACGTAGGACCTCGCAAACGTTACCTTTTTCGAGTAGCTTATCAGCGGCTAGATTAATGAAACCACAAAGCTGTGCAAATTCCGTCTGGAACTCGGCCTCTTCAATCATCTTTGTGATGCTACAAGTCACTCCACAGTCATGTCAT
The DNA here is from genome assembly GCA_023337915.1 of Pythium angustatum. Lineage (NCBI taxonomy): Eukaryota > Oomycota > Peronosporomycetes > Pythiales > Pythiaceae > Pythium > Pythium angustatum. The sequence goes on along the minus strand of JAADXQ010000030.1, from coordinate 42,817 downwards.
TGAGAGCGCTCCCCACGCAGTCCCCACGCGGGTCCAACGCACACATCTTTGATTTTCGTGGCGATCTCGCGCATCAACACTTCGAGATTCTGGTTGAAGACCTGCCGACCAAGTATCCATACCGAACTCGTTACTATCATGATTTGCTTTAGGCAGCACAAGAGGAACTATGTCACGAACCTTCGCAGGCACTTGCACAGACGTGGTCACAGCCAGTGGGGGCGATGGCGGCCCCATCTTCGCTGTTGATGGCGACTGAAAAAACGTGTCCCAGCTACTTCGCGGCCCGTGTTTGTTCGCACGTTCATGCGGGAGTGGGCTCAGTGCTCGCCGCGCGCCATGACCTTGGGCCGTGGAGGCAGATCCGCCGGTCGTCGCCGCCGCCGTCGACTGCGCTGGCGCTTGCGGTACTGTTTCCTTCTGCTTCTGGAAGATACCACCCAGGAGCTTCTTCATTGTTGTCGCTCCAGCGCCTCTGGTGCCGGTGCCGGTTGAAGTCGCTTCGTCGCCATGGACTGTAGGGGCAGACCGACGAGGGATCGCGGAACCGACGCCTTGGCGACCCCGCCGTTTTTTTCTTCCGTTCCCCAAAGGAAATCGGAGTGATGGTCCGTGAAAAGTTAACTTCTGGTTACGCAGGGTTACAATCTCTGCGACAACCAGTGGGTGGAAATGGCTCCGTGCTCACCGACCCCTGTGCGCCTGCGCGTTCGCTCGGCGCTCGGCGCGTCTCCCGCCGACGGGCTCACCTTAGGCGCCGCCATCAAATGCGCTGTCGGTCAGATCGAGACAGCGCAGGATTCGTTCAAAGAAACCAGCGTCGACCGCCGTTTTGTGTGGGCACAAGGCGGTGCATACCACGAGCTAGTGCAACTCCAAGCGTCTAGTCATGGCTACTCAATCGAAGTCCCGCGGCAGGCTATTCACGCTCTCCCCGCTCAGCTCAGTGACGAGGTAACTTTGCTCGTGAATGACCTAGCGGCAGCTATCCAGACCGCGAAGATTGTGACTGCGCGCCGCTTGAAGAACCTCGCTATCCTAGTGAGCTCTTCACCAACACCCCAGGCACGGCTCCTCGTGTGGTATCTCCAGAACACTTACGGCCACGCAAAGGGCTATCCCGTCATCCACATTATCGTGCTCGGAGAGCTGTCAGAAGACGTGGCCAGCGCATGGGAGCCGTTCCAGTCCGTGACGATGTATGCAACGACGGAGCCGATCGACGCGCTGGTTCTGGACGGCTGCATCGATCTCTGTGGCGTCGAGGCGTCATTCGACTTTGCGACAAAGCAGGTTGAACCCCTCGGGACTCTAGTGCTGCTGTCCTCCGACGCACAGGCTCAATGCCCAACGCCCAGCGAAGCCATTCGAATTGACATGAACGCGGTCGTGGTCAGCGAGCTTCGTCTCGTCACTGTTGGAGACTTCCGAGAAGAGCTCAGTGGCTCTGTAGACTGCCTCTCGACGCACGCCGACGCGTTGAAGAAGCTATTGATCGAGCCAGCAAATGTTCTTCAGATCACTTGATGTTGAAGTGTTTGTGACCCATGGGGTACCGTAATGTTTAAATTGACGTTTTCGCGCCATTTCGTGTAGTTTACACTGGGTAACTTACAGGACTCGATTCGAAACGGTTAGCGAAACCTAACCTGTAAGTTACCCATCCTTCGGAATTTTTACGCTGCCGTTTTTTACGAGGGGAGTAAAAACCCGTCGCTTCCCTCGCGTCCCCAGCCTTCTTGCACCATCCAGTTGCCATCGAAAGCTTCTTCCAAAGCTTCCCCCACTCGGAAAACAAACCACCAGCGATAAAAAACATCGCAGGAAAAGAAAGCGTCCCGCGCTGCGAAATATTACATCGCCCCGCCACCGCCGCCTCGTCGTCGCGCCATGGGTCGCAAGCCGAGCAACGTCTACGACTACTTCAACCGCCTCGAGCCGCTCGACGGCAAGGGGCTCGTGCGCTACGAGTGCAAGAAGTGCTTGAAGCAGTATGCGTCGAACGCCACGCGGCTGGCCGAACACCTGAAACAGACGGGCTGCAGCCCAACGTTCCAGAGCAACCAGCGGACCACAGCGGCGAGCGTCGCGAGCGTGCCGGCCATGGCGACGGCCGCCGCCGTGTCCGCCGCGACGCTCGCGGTTTCGGGCGCGGCGGGTGCGTACGCCGCTCAAAATCCTCATGTGCTCACGGGGCTCAAAAAGGCTGATCATCTCATCACAGGTATGCTGGATGCCGAGATCTCGCTCGAGCCGGACCTCCTGCTGCGTCTCGCCAAGCTCTCGACCTGCGCCATTGCCGACGCGCTCGCGCAGATGAAGATTCAGGGCCACCTGGTCGACGTCGACCTCGTGCGCGGCTACGAGAACCCGCTCGCGATGAACATTTGCGGTCCGGCGCTCACGGTCAAAGTCATGCCGTCCAACGGCCCGACCGTCAAGAAGCTGCCGTTCAGCTACGTCGACACGTCCGAGATGGGGCAGGTCATCGTCATTAGCGCGCCGGCGGGCTCGACAACCGCCGTGTTTGGTGGCCTGCTTGCGACGGCCGCTAAGGCGCGCAGTGTGGCCGGAGTGGTCACCGACGGCCGCGTGCGTGACGTTGGTGAGCTCTGCGCCGCGGGCTTCCCGGCGTTCGCGAAGGGCACGTCGGTCCATGGCCAACGTGGCTCGACGACCGTCGTTGACGTCGGCTGCCCCATCACGGTCGCAGGCTGTGTCGTGCGCAATGCTGACATCATCCGCGGTGACATCAACGGCGTGATCGTGATCCCGGCAGAGCGGGCGAGCGACGTGGCACTCAAGGCCGAGCTGATCGAGGAACAAGATAACAAGATTGCAGACGCTGTGCAACAAGGTGAGCCGCTAGAGAGCTCGTTTCAACGCTTTCGATCAAAGAACGTCTGACATGGGGCTTTCAGCCAAGACTGCTTCGACCTTTAATGAGATTTGGCAAGACATCTAAGAAGGCCCGGTCACCACTCCCTCCGGAATGCAGCCCACAAGCCCGACCGCCGAGCGGCCGTTGAAGGGTTGTTTCGACCGGAGTGGCAAAGTGCATGACGCCGAAGTCTGCGCGACGAAGGCGAAGGGTACCTTCCTACCAACGGTCACGGACTCGATCGTTCGAGAAAGACGCAGCTGCTGCGGGGTGACAGAGAAAGAGGATTGCTCCGGTGGGAAGCAAGCGGCGGCGGATCGTGACCACCGTGGTGTGCGTGGTAGTGTGTTTGATTCTGTTTTGTGAAAAGACGGCTATTTTGATTGTTTTTTCGTGAATATTGAGAAGATTAGCGTATATTTAGCGGGAAATTACGGTACTATTTCCTCACCACCAGCACTCGCGTTTGGTATTGGGACAAACAGCAAACGTACCTGGAGGAAGTATTATGGCGGACGAAGTAGACTACGAGAGCGACTCGGCGATGGCCATGGAGGAGGAGGAGGAGCGTCCTCGCCAGGTGACGCTCTCACGAGCGGAGGCTTCTCCCTCCTCGTCCTCTGCGGCTGCATCGCGCCGCGTGGAGCTCACCAAGGCGAGCGACGACAACACGAGCAATGGACGCCGTGTGGTCAAGGGCCGCGGCGCCGGCACCGCCGCCATGGACGCCGAGCGGTATCCGGACGACACCGGCGTGTTTGAAAAGCTCAAGGGCGGTAGCGCTGGCGCTGTCAGCGAGCGCGACCACAGCAGCGCGGTCAAGTCGGTCGAAGGCTGGATCCTCATTGTCACGGGCGTGCACGAAGAAGCCCAAGAAGAGAACTTGCTGGACGTGTTTGGCGAGGACGCGCCCGTCAAGAACTTGCACATGAACCTCGATCGTCGCTCGGGCTTTGTGAAGGGCTACGCGCTGATTGAGTTCGAAGAGTACGAGGCCGCGAAGGACGCGATCGAGCGCATGGACGGCGAAGAGATTTTGGGCAGCAAGGTCCGCGTGGACTGGGCGTTCCGAAAAGGTGCGATGGGCAGCTTCGGGTGTGCGTTTCTGTACAGCAACGACTCGGTGGCCAAGCGACTGACGGATGGTGGTGGATTTGTATGACATTTGTGTAGACGAAACGAGCGGTGGCAGCGGGAGTGGTAGTGGCGGTGCACGAGGGCGTGAGGGCGGCCGTGCGCGCGGCGGGCGACGATAGATGGATCCCGTCGTACCGTCAAGCAGTGTGCGCCGTCGGCGATGGAATCCCAGAATATGCGGCGCGTCTTTCGTCGTTCATCAACCAAACTGGTAGTACTACCCGGTATCCTACGCACGGTAAATGACCCGGGCGACGAGGCGGCTATCCGATGGTATACACGCGTGCGTCGCGCACTTTCTTGGGGCGGCCACTGGGCTTTTTGATCTTGCTCTTGTACTCTTCCATGGCTTTCAGCTCGTGCTCGCGCTTCTCGTCGAGCCATTCGCGCACGCGCTTCTCAATGATACGGACCGCGTAGTACTCGTGGGCTTCGTAGTCCATGCACAGGCGACTGGGCATGTCGCCCGGCATGGGCAAATCCGAGAACATATCGGGATCTTCCGCGACGTTCTAGATGATGCAAGCAAACGCACGAATGTGACGTCAGTACAGAGACACCACAACCGCCCACGACCCTCGTGAACCCCTACCGTACCTCTTTGACCATTTCGCGGGCCATGGCGAGCAGTACGTCGCGAAAGTAGATCGTATCGCCCTCGTACACGGGCAGGTTCAATCCTCCTGTTGAATCGAAACGCACAAAAGCAACACGTGCAGTTAGTCGCTGGTATACCGACCTATTCGACGACACCCGTCACCGTCACGTACGCATGTAGACGACGAACGCGTTCTTGTCCGTGAGCACGTCTTTCTTGCCGAGCGGCTCTTCGAGCAGCGTGATGAGCATGCGGATCTTGCGCACGTGCATAAAGCCCGTGGCGTTGTAGTCGATCTCGGCCCACTTGAGCTGGAACTCGTCGAGCATCTCGGGCTCAAAGAGCGGTTCTTCGTCGTCGTCGTCCTCCGATTGCGACTGCGAAAAGCCCTCGAGGATGACAGCGATCGTAAGGTTGAGCATGACGTACGTCACGAGCAGCGTGAACGTGCAAAAGTAGACAAACGCGACGGGACTGCCGCAGCCGTTGATGGGCACACAGCCTTCAAAGTCGTGGAAGCCACACATGGTCTCGTCGTACGGCGGGTCGTCGACGCAGTCGTCCGTGTTGGCAAAGTCGTACATGCAACTGTTCCAGGCTTCGCCCGTGGCCGCCCGCAATAAGAAAAGGAACGCGGTCCAAAAATCCTGAAAGTGCGCGTGGCTGTTGATGTTGTCGGTGAACTTGACTTTGGCAAAGAACTGGACGCCCATGGTCGCGTAGATAAAGAGCATGAGGAACAAAATGGACGTGATGTTGCTGAGCCCTGGGAGCGCAATGTAGAGCGTCAGCAAGATCTGGCGAATGCTCTTGGAGGCCTTGACCAAGCGGATGATACGCGTGACGCGGAAGACCCGCACGAGCATGGCGAGCGAGCGCACGGACGTGCCGGTCATGGCTTCGATCAAGATGCTCGAGAGCGTGCCCATGACCACGAAGAAATCAAAGTTGTTCCACTGGTCGTCAAAGTACGCACGCCCGAACGCTGTGATTTTGAGCACGGCTTCGACCGTGAAGATCACAGCAAAGACCTCGTTCACGAGCCCAATCGAGTTGATCATTTTCGTGGGCTGCCCAAAGTACTGCACGCCCATGAGCACGGTGTTGACAATGATGCAGACGATAATGAACCACTCGAAGCGGCGCATCTTGACGAGGTCGTACGCCACGCCGCGTACTTTGTGCTTGGGCCGCGTCATGCGCCGCACGGGCACGACGCGCGACGCGGTCTTCCGGGCTTCGATCCATTTCTTCTGCTCGTCCGAGAGCATAAAGTCTTCGCCCAACAACTCTTTCATCTTGTTGAAGTTTTCAATGATCACGCCAACAAAGAGGTTCACGACAAAGAAACTCCCGACCATGATGAACAAAACAAAGAAGTAGGCCCACGCTTCGGTGTTGTCGCGCACGGGCTGCATGTCAATGTCGGTCGCGTCAATGGCCGCCATCATGACGTCGGCCCAGCCTTCGGTCGTCGAGATCTCAAAGTACGTGAGCATGGCACGGCCGACATTGTCAAAGTTCTCGGGCAGCACGGCGCCCCACTCGGCGCCCCAGCAGCCACAGACGTAGCGCGACGTGATCTTGCCTGCGAGCGTGTCGAAGCCGCTGCACGTCGTGTTGACAAACCAGTCTTGCTGCTCGCTCGACAACACGCTCCAGGGCGCTACTGGTCGCGTGAGGAAGCTCTGCTGGTCGCGCGTGAGCGCGTCAAAGACGTCGCCTTGGCACGCGTAAAAGAGCCCCTTGAGGTAGTTGACCGAGATGATGCTGAAGATAAAGTAGAGCAGCAGACAGAGAAAGAGCACGTTCATGACTTTCGGGATGGCTTCAAAGAGCGCATTCACGACAAGACGCAGTCCGGGGCGGCGACTGATCATACGCAACGGTCGAAACGTCCGGAGTCCACGGAGCGACCGTAGCGACTTGAACTTTTTGCTGTCGAGGGTCGACGACGACTCGGCCACGAGCATGATAATAGACGAGAGCACAATGAGCCCGTCGAGGATGTTCCAGCCCTTGCGCAAGTACGAGTCCTTGTGCGTAATGAGTCCGAGCGCAAGGATCTTGGCGACCATCTCGACCATGAAGACACCGGCAAAAACCGTGTCCATTTTGGCGAGTGCGACCTTGAGCTTCGAGTCGGGCCGCGCCAGCGGATTGTCGAGCGCGAGCGAGATTGATGAGATGACGATGAGCACGAGAATGAGCGAGTCGAACCACGGGTGGATAATCAGTCGGTACGCGTACTGCCGCACAATATTGTTCTCGTCAATGAGAAAAAAGAGCTTGCCCTCGGGCGGCCGCATCTCAAAGTCGTTGGTCGCAGCAGCGGTGGTCGGTAGTGTCGTCGACGGCGTTGGCGTCGTTGGTGCGACCTCGGCCGCTGGCTCACGACTCGCTTCGATGCGGTTCGTACTGCCGCGTGGTGGCGCTTTGGACGCGCCCATCTTCCGCTCTTTGCGTCGCGCCAGCGACGGCGCCAATTCCCGTGCGAGCTCTTCGTTCAAATGGTCCAAATCGATCGCGTTCACGGGCTCGTCGTCGACCGCGGCGTCGTCCACGTCGTCCTTCTCGATCCGCGAGGGCTGCCGCATGCTGCGTACCGTGTAGTGGGCCTTTTCGACCGTCACGAGCTGCGTCTGGAGCAGCTTGGCCGAGCCGTGTGCCGGTACGACCTTCATCGAAGACATGCGCAAGGCGAGCATTTTGATCTCTTCGACTTTGCGGGCTTCGTCGTCTTCGTTGCCAACGTTGTCAAAGTTGTCGAGCAACAGCGCGAGGAACAAGTTCATGAGGATAAAGTTACCAAACACAACCTACAGAGAGAGAGAGAGAGAGAGAGAGAGAGCGTCTAGTTAGTAGAGAAGGAGAAGAGATCGTTCACTGCGTTACAGGTGAGAGGCACGTACCAGACTGATAAAGTAGACGCACGACGCCATGCCGTTGCCGCGCATTGTGTCGTACATGATGCTGTTCCAGTTCTCGCCCGTAATGACTTGGAAGACCGTGACGGCCGACCAGAGCAGCGTGTCAAAGTTGTTGCGTGGCAGCTAAGGACAGAAAAAGGAGAGACAAACGAGCGTGAGCTAAAACACACCCGTCAAGCGAACGGAACCCGGCCGAGACGCACCTCGCCCTGCCAAAAGTCGATGCCGTCACCTGTGATCAAGTAGCCGTCGGCGTCGTAGCGCATGGTGTTGGCAAAGAACTGGAGCCCCACGAGCGCGTAAATGTAGATAAAGAGAAACAGCAACACGCCAAAGTTCCCAATGCTCGCGACCGCACGCACAATGAGCTCGAGGAGATCGCGGAACTGGCCCCAGTCGCGTGCCAGCTTGAAGACGCGAAAGAGCCGGAACGACCGGAGTGCCGAGACCGCACCTTTGCGCGGCTGGTCGGCGTCGGTCATGAACGACGGCGGCGACGCGACGGTCTCAAGCACGCTCATCGTGACCACAAACGCGTCAAAGAGGTTGAACTTGTCGCGGGCGTAGAGTCGGAAGCCAAGGCCGGCAATCTTGAGTACCATTTCGACGAGAAAGACGCACGAGAGACCAAAGTTGATGACTTCGAGGTCGGCATCGAGCTTGGCCGGCATGGGGTGGTGGTCCAGTGCGAGCACGGCCGTGTTGGCGAGGATCACGACCATGATAAAGTGGCCAAACACGGGATGCGACACGAGCTGAAAGAGCCGTGGGTACCGCGGCGTCTCGCGTTGCGTCCGCAGTTTCTGCTTGGCATCGGCCGCAAATCGCATGGCTTTTTGCTCGACGGCCGTTGGCGGCGGCGCGTCGTCGTCGTCGTCAATGTTGAATTCGTCGGAGATGACTGCGAGCGTGAGGTTCATGACGAAGAACGACGCAAAGAGAATGAGCGTGACGAAGAAGAGCGCCCCGACGATCGGCGAGCCGCCGTCCATGACCATGTACATGATGGTCGTCCAGCCTTCCATGGTGATCGACTGGAAGATCGTAAAGAACGCGCGGCCAATGTTGTCAAAGTTGGTATATCCCCAGTTGAAGTCTTCGGAGTAGAGCGCCGCGTCCATGACTTTCGTGAACGCGAAGCGCTGGTTCCCGTACGTGTCGTAGTCCGAGCCGCACGTGCGACCAGTCGCACATGGGTGGTTCCCGGCCACGCCTGGCACGACACAGAGCAGTTTGTCCTCGGTATCGATGGGCCAGAAGCAGAGTTGTGGTGTGCGCCACGGCGACGTCTCTTTGGTAAAGTCGCCCACGCGGGGGTCGCCGTCGTCGAGCATGGGGAAGCCGTCGAGACATCGAAACGCGACTGGATCCGCGAGCACTTGCGTGAGGTAGTCGTCGGGTACGGGCCACACTGGCGTCGAGTCGTTCGCCAGCGGGAGCTTCACGGCGTGCTCGGTGAGTCGACACCGTCGGTTCATGTTGCCACCAAAGAGCTGGATCCCGAGGATCCCAAAGATCGCAAACACAAAGAGCTGGAGGATGAGCACGTTCGCCAAGGCCGGGAGCGCCTTGAGCAGTGCCGAGATGAGCCGCCGCATGCCGGGGATCATCGAGAGCGACCGCAGTGGCCGCAATACGCGGATCGTGCGGATCGCCGAGACGTTTGGCATGGTCGGGAGGATGCTCACGAGGCTCGAGATCACGACGAAAAAGTCGAGTTGGTTCCATGAGTCGCGCAAGTACGTGCCGTGGCCGCTCACAAAGCCAAACGCAATGATCTTGATGATCGCTTCGCACGCAAAGAGGATTGTTGACGGTCGCTCCGAGATCTCCACAATGTAGTTTCGCACGGAAAAGGCGGTAATGAGCTGTCCGTTCGTGAACCGAAGCCCTTCGCTCGCGGGGTTGAGCTGTTTGTCGACGACGTCAAAGTCCGAGAGCCCAATGATCACCGAGTTGACAATGATCGCGAGGATGATGATGCCGTCGAACCATTTCGAGGTCGCGATGCGTAGGCAGAGCCGACGCAGTGGGTTTGTTCGCGTGAGAAAGAAGAGCGACCGCTCGGCGCCTTTGGCCTGTGCAAATCAACGAGTCGTTAGGAAGTGTCAGCGGACCTACACGCCAGAGGCGACGCCGTGGCGTATCCTACCAGTTTCGCGCGCTGCTCTTTCTCGTGCTTGCGGTTCGCGAGCTCGAGCTGCGTCTTCTTGCGGTCCTGTATCCGCTGCTGCAAGTCCGACATCGGCGACAGCAAGTCGTCTTGCACCACGGTCGCCATGGTCGCCACCCTGGTCGCTACCGCTGGTGGCCACGTCGACGTCGACTCGCTCGCGGTTATTCAAACGTTTACGTTCGAGCGGCCATGCATCGAGCCGTCGCGGCGGTAGTGACCGCGACGAACCAGCAGCGTCGCCACTGGGCAAAAAGGCACGTAGAAAACGTAACGGCGCGCGCCTAATCTGGGCGCGCGCTAGATCCCACGAAACCGAGGCGCGTCCCGAGATAGATCGATCGATCGAGAGAACGACATTGTCATTGATGTATTTCTTCACGGCTACCGAGGTGCATACCGAGACGCGTGGTTCGTCACGCGCCTAGAACTTGACTGGACGGACTACACGGCGAGCACGTGGCACGCGTTCTGGTGCCGCAGCAGTCGCGGTCGCTCGTTCGCAACAGGGAATCGGCGTCGGATGACGTGCGTCAACGCCAGCGGCACGTTCGACGGCGGCGGCGGATACGCTGTGGTCGATACGCTCGGGAGTCCAAACGCACTCGTCGACGGCGGCTCGTTTGTGGTAGAAGAGGCCACGTCGGTCGCATGGAGCGACTCGACGCGCTGGAAGAGCTGGGTCGCATCGTACTGCACCACCCACCACGACAGCATCCGTCCGTCAGTACCTCACTTTCTACATACCGGTAACCTTGAGTCAGTTGCCACGACGTACCTGGAGATTCGACGTGAACGCGCTGACGTGGATGACAAGCTTGCGGATGCTCGTGCGCGTGCTCGCGAGGCACTCGCTCGTGACGCATCGGTACTCCTGATGGATCGAGTCGCACAGCCGCGACGAGCGCACGTGGCAGCGGCGCATGGCTTGGAACGCCTCGTGGCACGCCTCGCGTTGGTGCTCGGCATGGGCAATGGCTTCTGCGATCGTGCGAGGATCCGGCTGCGAAAGATTGGTGCCTGCGATGCTGGGGCGCCGTGCGTCGCGATTCCCTTGGCCCGACGACCGCAGCAACCTCGAGACGTACTGCATGGCTGTGGACGGCGACCGCGTGCGACGTGGCGGTATTGTATCGCTCAACGCGAGCGCGGCGAGTTCGTCGCGCACGGCGCGTTCAAGGTCGTCATGGTCGCTCGCGCTTCCCTCCCCGTCGTCTCCGTTGTCTCCGTCGTCTTTGTCGTCTCCGACGGCCGCGGCTGCGTACAGCACACACGCTCGCTCAAAATCTTCCTGGAACACGTCGTGCGCACGGTGGTACGCGTCCTCAGCTACCTGAAAATATAGAACAGAGAAGTTCCTGATCAGTGTGCTGCTACATTTGTAATAGCTGCTCGCGTCGTCCGCCAGGAGATACGCACCTGTAGCTGCTGGCGTGCGCCGCCGAGCGCGGGCTCCTGTGCGTCCAGTCGCTTCTCTCGGACCGCGAGCGTCTCGCTCCACTCGTCAAAGAGATCGCCGGCGAGACACTCGCTGAGGTGATTGTGCATGGACGCGAAGCGCGTGAGGAACGTCACGACCTCGTCCATGACGGCCACGCACTGGCTCTCGAGCTGCCCGCCGTCTTGGTCCGACGTACGTTTGCGCGTATCGTCCTCGTCGTCGGCACTGTTCACGGCCGTGGCAGCCGATCGCATGTGGTCCACACAGTCGCCCATGCGCTGCGCCAACGCACGTAGCCGTGTTGCGTGCTGGGCTTCGAGTGCCGTGTATTCGTGCAGCATGGCGCGCATCTGGCGGCCGACGGCCAGCGCGTCGTGGGCGCGTGTGGCTGCGTCCTGCAGTGCGAGCGACAGCGCGACTGGGGCGTCGGCTGTCGTGATTGACGGCTTCATCTCTCGGTCTCGGTCGCTGTCTCTGTGTACCGGTGATGGCCATCCCTACGACGCCACTGCGGCGCCTCAACCCATGTCATGGAGAAAATGCGCACCGCTTCAATGTCGGATGTTGCGCGAAGGTAAAAATATGGTGTGGACAACATACCGTACATTCACTGGTGTGGACCACGCGACGACATGACTGCACATGCTGCAACCCGGCGAATTGGGGAAACGGCGGCACACCATGGCACGGCACGCGTATCTCGGGGAGCTCGAGGACGTTGCGCGGCCGCACACGGCGTACTTTGCGATCGGCGCCATCGTAGAGCTACCACTTATGTTCTTGCGCGACATTGTGAGTGGATTTGGACAGTAGGAAGGTGTGTGGGATGGAATTGACGCCGGCTCACGACGATGGATGCGTAGGTGCTGTTCCCGGGCGAAGAGCTACCGTTGCGCGTGCTGTCGGACACAAACCTCGAGGCAATCCGCAATCGGTTGGCGAATGAAGCGTCGATGCTGGCTGTGCTGTGTCCAGGGCAGGTGCGGCACTTCCTTCGTCTTCTGCGAATGCCTCATGATGGATAGACGACTGACCAGCTGAGAGGTATACTCGATAGGGGGAGCCAGTGTACGGTACGACCGTCCGCGTCGAGCGCACCGGCATCACGGGATATAGTGCAACACTCACAGGCGCTGCAAAGCAGCGGTTTCGACTGCGGTCGCTCAAGAGTATCCCAGGTGGACGTGGCATCTACGGGAACGTCGAGATCTTGCCAGATCTCACGCCCCCGCCGGTGCCGTTCCCATCGCAGTGGAAGTATATTGACGGGCTGCCTCGGCACGACCCGTCTTCACGGCGACGGCGCTTGCGTCCGCGATTCCCGAGCTACTGGGGATTTGCACAGTACTCGCTGTTTGATGCCTCGCAGCTCGTCGACCGTATCCAGCAGATCATGATCTCGTCGGCCCACTGCAACTGGTTCCAGAAGCTCGTTTCACAAGAGCCGAGCAAAGAAAGCCTCGTGAAGCACCTCACGGGGTCTAGTGACCAACAAGACTCGGTCCGGTTCGCGTTCTGGATCGCTGCAAACCTGCCCGTGAGCCACGCCGCCCGGCTGGAGCTGCTCAAGACCGAGTGCATCGTGCGTCTCCTTCGCCGCGAGATTGCCATGCTCGAGCAGCTCCATGAAGACATTTACTGCTCGCACTGCCGCACGTTCCTGGCGCACACACGGGACATTTTCAGCATGACGAACGACGGCGCTGCTGGAACGTTCGTGAACCCTGGGGGATGGGTACATCAGATCATGACGCTGCGCTCCGTGAATATTGATCGGCTTTTGGTCGATGGGCCGCCAAGCACCGAGGACAGTTGGTTCCCAGGCTATGCATGGAGCATCGTGGAGTGTGGTGTGTGCCACATCCACTTGGGCTGGCAATTCGACAGTGTCGAGTCGTCGGCATTGGCGCCGACTCGGTTCTTTGGATTCCGACGCACCGCGCTGACGCAGTCCACAGCAAGCGAGCCCACACCGGTACCGAGCGCGTGGTCGTCGACTCACGGTAGTATCGGTGAGGATGAGGACGACAGCGACAGCGGAGGCGATTCCGATGAGCATGCCGAAGTCGACGACGAGCGTATTGGTAGCGTATCGTCGTCCGATAGTGACGCCTCGTCCGAGGACGATTTCTATGATGCCGTGGGACTGGACTAAAGGAAGAGTATCAAGAGGAAAAGAAATCGGATTTGCGAGTATACTGCGGTCATTCCCTACGGTGCACCACTTCAAGCGTGGACAATTAGAGAGCAGACGGACAACGATCGTCCGGTCATACGAGAGCTTCGGGGGCTTAGTTGTCCGAGACGATCCACGTGTCGAGCGCACGCTGGTAGTTGTTGATCTCCTCCGGCTTGAACCACATGCCGATCTCGTGCTTGGCCGAGTCCGGGCCGTCCGAGCCGTGGATGAGGTTACGGCCCGTGGAGATGCAGTTGTCACCACGGAGCGTGCCCGGGGCGGCGTCGTTCGGGTTCGTGGCGCCGAGGATCTTGCGGCCCGTGAGGATCACGTCCGTGCCTTCCCAGACCATGCACACGATCGGGCCCGAGCTGAAGTACTTGACAAGGCCCGGGTAGAACGGACGGCTGGCGAGGTCGGCGTAGTGGTCCTTGGCGCGCTGCTCCGAGGCAGTCATGAGCTTGAGCGCAACGAGCTTGTAGCCCTTCTTCTCGAAGCGGCCAATGACTTCGCTGATGAGACCGCGCTGCACACCGTCCGGCTTGATGGCAATGAACGTGCGCTCGTGCTTGGTGCCGGGGACGCCGGTGTGGGGCACGGTCTGCGACTGCGCAGCGCTGTTGTCGGCCGAGGCGACCGCGAACGCGATCGACGCCGTCGCGACCGCAGCCGTGGCAGCGACGAGCGCCGGCGAGGCCTTGGTGGCCGATGCGGCCTGCGACGCGAACGCGCGAGTGGCAGTGGTGTTGGCGCGCTTGGCGGCCGAGGCGACGCGGCGGGTGGCACGGGCAAACATCTTGATGGGAGTGAAAGAGGGGATCTGTGGGCTTGAGCGAAGCTTGGAGAATGACGACGGAAGCGAGTGGCGCTGCTGAGAAAAATAGCGATCCGTCGCTACTCGTTGGATCGCGTCTGGCGTCACTATAATACGACCACAGACGCCAGCGTCTGACCCGAATTTCTACCAATTAGATACGGTATACTGCGAAAACAAATAATGAGGGATGTTAAAGGCCGATCTTCTGGTTTGTGCTGACTTTCGTGACTCTGATAGAACATAGTTGGTGGAAAAAGGTGCCTATTAGTTTATGATGTAGATTCGCGTGGCAGCGGACAACAAGGAACCATCACGATATCCCGAGGCAACAAATATGAGCCCGAGCAAAGTGACGAAGGACGCGACGGCGGCCGCGACCGCGAAGGCACCGACCACCGAGACCAACGGCAACGGCAGCGCGTCGACGGCTACGGCATCTGAGGTCGTGGACGCGACTGCGGGGTCGGACGATGAGGAAGAGCCGACCGAGGAGACTACGAAGAGCAAGGCCGAGCAGAGCCAAGCGCTGGACAAACTCACGGACGTCGTCGAGGAGACGCAGATGGACGAGAACAAGATGAAAGAGGCGTTTCAGATGCTGCGTAAGCAGGAGGAGGCCGACAAGGAGGCCGAGCGCAAGCGGTATGTGGTGTAGATACGGCATGGCGGAGACGTGTATGTGAGGCTGACGTCTTTCTTGGGATATGGATTTGATGCACAGGGAAAAGCAGTTGGCGGCCGTCAAGGTGAAGAAGGAGGACGTCGAGCTGATTGCGCGCGAGATGGAGCTCACGGTCCAGCAGGCCGACCGCAAACTGCGGGAAGCCGACGGCGACGTCATTGCGTGCCTCACGGCGCTCGTGGCGTAATGCGACTCACACTCCATACAGTTAGTTGCAGGGTCAGCCAGCCAGCCAGCCAGTCGGCCAGTCTAGACGTCGGGCTGTGCTTCGTACAAACCGTTAGATTGCCAGTGTAAGAGAGAAGGATGCGAATAGGGAAGTCGTATCAACAGGGTCTTGTTCGTGTTTTCCAGCCTGCAGTTCTCTATCCTGCACTGAATTACGAAGTGTTGTCGACGCGCACGCGTGCAATGTCTGCGGGGGACGACGCGCTCTGCCGCGACGGATGTTGCCGCTCCTGGGACTTCCGGATCGTGCTCAACATGTGCTGTAGCTTGGCCACAGCGACGTGCTCGACTTTGCCCGGCTTCATGAGGTTGATGGATTCACGGAACGCGTGGCATGCGTCCAGCAGCTTGGAGCCTTTCCGGTTGATGTGCGGGTCGAGCGCATCGAGCACTCCCTGGAACATGGGGCTCTTCTTGAAACGCGGGAAGCTGTCCTTGGTCATAAGCCGCATGATCTCGTCGTTCGACTGGTTGAAAAAGTTGGTCGGTACGTCTTCGGTCGGAGGCGTGCGCTTCAGTGTCTGGATCACCGAGTCGCGAATGGTCGCTGGCAAGTTCACTTCCTTGGGCGAGTCCGGGTTGATGTATCGCTGCACAATATACGTGGCCATCTGGTGGCGCTCCTCGCGCGGCAAACTGCGGAATTTCTGCACGTCGAGGCAGAATTTAAAGTTCTCGTCGCTGTGCTCGGCTTCGAGAAACGCCTGGAAGCGCTGCGTGAGGATGGCGTGGCGCAGCACAGCTGCGAGGTCACAGCGCTCGCCGAACCACGCAATGTTCGCTTCAGCTGCGACCTCTGGGAATTCATCGAAGAGCTCTTGGAGCTTGGAATATTTGCAGCTCATCACGACGGCCGGTGAACGCGCCACCACTTTGCCGTGTGAGAAGTTGAGTCGCTCGAACGTGAACGGGCCAAAGTAACACCCGGGCGTGAGGAAAACCGAGTGGTCGCGCATCGCACCCTTGCGCTTCTCGCCCGAGACGACCTCGAGCACGCCGTACACGACGATCACGAACTTGGATTCTTCGGTCGTTTCCTGTGTGAGCAGCACGTCGTTCTTTCGAACGTGGTCCTCAATCTGCAGATCGTGTGCGAACTTGACGAGTCGTGCCGGCGGCACGCTCTTCATGTACGGTAGCACACCGCTCATAATGGCCTTGGCCACGAGTCGCTCCTTCAGCAGCTTGTACACACTCTCTTTTACGTCTGGGAGCCGTTCGAGAAAGAGATGGAAGGCCTCTTTCTCAATGCTCATCAGCAGGCAGCTCTCGACCGAGGTCACGGTCGCGGCTCGAGGGATGTTGATCAATAATGACATCTCGCCGAAGAACGAGCCCGGCTCGAGTGTGGCGAGTGGCGCGGCGGCGCGGGAGCTCGACACTTCGAGCGTACCGGCCAGCGTCACGTACATTTGCGTACTCATGCCTTCGTCTTCACGGAAAATCGTCGATTTTGGAGGATACACGCGGATCGTCGAGACGTCGGTGAGGGCGTCCAGCTTGTCGCGTGGGATACCAGCAAAGAACGGGATATGACCCACGAGTTCGACGAGGTCCGAGTTCGTGAGCGCGTTGATGGACTGCAGCCCCGCCGCCGAGGTTGCGCCCGTTCCTTTTGCGCTGAAGCTCTTGAGTGCGACCGTGAGATACTTGGTACGATGACGTAGCTCGACACGGTCGCCCGTCGCGGACCGCAGAATCACTTCGTCGCCGCCCGACGGGCACGAGTAGCGACAGACTACGTCGTTTTCGCTGCGCCAGTAGATGAGCAGCTCGGCGCACTGCACGCCACCGACTTCGTCGTCCCAGACAGACTCGGCTCCGTTGACGTCGAATCGAGCTCGCCGCGCGGCTGATTGTAGAGAGTTTTCTGGTTGGATGTGGGCCGGCGCTCGAGTTGCCGTGATTGTGTGGAGTTTCGTATTCTCCTTGAACAAATCGATGCAGCCGTCGACCACGAGCAGCACGGACGCCGACGAGGGTTTCATAGGACGCCGCTCGTCAATGCGTCGGAGCTTCGAGTTGGCGATCACGCGGTCTTTCTGGTCGCCGCCGATCAAAGGCAGGACCGTGCTCGACTCGTAAATGTCTCGGATCTCGCGCGTGTCGGCGGGCACGCCCAAGATGGCGCCCATCGTCGATTCTCACTGTGTACAACCAATCGAACTACCCGAGTCCATACACACAAGGGCTCACCGAGAGGGCGTATGGATAGGAGGAGCGTGTCTTGACGAGAGGAGAGAGCAAGCGCAGAGAGCGAAGGTGACGAACCACTCGCTGGAAGCCGATGCGAGCGAGAGCCTGGAAACCGAGACGACGCGATGCCCGACGACGCGGTGCGACGCACTACACATCGCCCAGGGTCTCCAGGTGATCATCGTGCAATCTATCAGCGCCATAGGTATAAATATAGCGAGTCGGAGAAGCGCCGCCGTGGATCAGATGCCGCTGCGCGTGGAGCCTGCGTGCCAAACAGCGCAAATCTTATTTTGGGCTGTAGCCATGTGTGCTGTGCCATTCCTCGCGCTACTGTACTGACATCAGGGATCTGATATAGTCACGTGGTACACACCATGGAATGCACGGACTGGTGTGGTCCACGCCTGGCACCCTTCGTCGAAGCCTCTTTTCCGCGCTTGGGAGAGATGAGCTTGCGACAGTCTCCTGTATGACGGCTTCGCTCTGTGCGTTCTGCGTGCAGACGACGCTGGGCGCTTGAACCAGACGGATTTGCTCGGACGCAGTCGCCTCTGCAGTCGCATTCGTGATCCCTCTTGCGCTCGTGACGCATCCTCCTCTTCCGTCGTCGCCGCTGCGGGGTAGAGTAGGACCGGCGAAAAACACAGAAGCGCTCGAATTCAGATCGTCACTGTCGACCGCCGACCCGACCCGTATCACCCGACGCACGAACGGACTGACTGACGCGAGCGGCGGAAACGGGCACGTCGGTCGCATTCTCTCACTTCCCCACTGCCGAGCGCAGTCCAATTCTGTAACTTTACACATCACCGCACCCACCATGACGACAACAACGACGACGACGCCGATGGCCGTAGCAACGCCGACGGCGCCTGCCGAGGCCTCGATGAAGCGCGACTGGCACGCGACCACGACGCTCCACGCGCGCCGCCGCGTGTTGCTACAAATGTGAGCCGTGTGCTGGATCCTCTGGTTGTTGTTATGATACAAGTACTGACCGGTGCATGGGATGACGTTCGTAGCCTGTTGCTGCTCAAGACCAAGTACGGTCACGTCGATGCCAAGATCTCGTACATTGCGCGTCGCGCCGAGCTCGCGCTCTACTCGCAGGCGTTCTCGCTGCTCGAGTACCGCAACCCCAAGACGCTGAACCGGCGGCTCCACTCGCTCGTCGTGAAGCTCCACATGAACAACCTCGCGGCCCGTGAAGACCGCATTTTCGGAGCAGAGGGCGGCAGCGCTGACGCCGATGTGGACATGAACGTAACGCCCCAAGACCTGAGTTCGCCGACCAGCAGTACTACCCACAGCGCCAAACGGAAATGCCACGAGAGCGAGTACGACGCGCCGTCCATTTCTCCCCGCGTGTCGTCCAAGCGCGCTCGTGTCGATCACCATCACTGCGTTGCTCCGCACTCGAAATCACCTCGCGAGAGTGCGCTTTTCTTTGATGGCAACAGTGATCTGCTGAGCCACGTGTGCTCGTTTCTCGCTGCGCGCGACCAGCTACAACTCGCGGCGACGAACGCGGTGGCCTACCGGCTCGTACCATTTTTCATCACGAGCGTCCGAGTGTCGGTCCCGACGCTAGAGACACTGTCGCCCTCGGCCCGCACGTCGTTTTTCGACCGCTTTGTAAACCTCACGCGCTTCGAAGTCTACGGCAATGCGCAGTCGCACTTGCACTTTGATTTTCAGAACGAACTCGCGCTCGTGCGCCGCAACGTCGTCTGTCGGAGTCTGCTGGTCGCTCTTGCACGGTGCCCACTGCCCAAGCTCCGTAGCGTCCGGTGGCACTACGCGTTTGTCGACGGCGTCCACGACCGGATCACAAGTCAGTTGGCGACAGTACTTCTCGACACGGACAAGTTCCCACAGCTCACCGAGCTCTCGCTCGTGGGCAATGCGGTCTCGGACGATGGCGTGTCGTTTCTCTGTGATGCGCTCACTCTCAGCACGCCATCGAGAGCGCTGCAGCTGCTGAACCTGGAACAAAACTTTGTCGGCGAGCGTGGCCACAAGCAGCTTGACCGCCTCGTCACGAGCGAGCAGCTACACGGCGACGGCGCTGCGCCACTCGTTGTGATGCTGCGTGGGAACTTGCTCACACCGCCGTCGTCCACCGTGTCTCCGTGATACGAAACCTCACAAGCGCAGCATACGTGTACATTGTCAATGGCTTGCGTCGCGCCGAATTCGAATTCCTGTAGAATGTTAACGTCAAAGAATTGTACTATCCTCCATGTTCTGGCGACTGCAAAATCTGTGACATGGTGCTACAAGTTGGGAGGTACTGTCACATACCTCAGTAGAGCGCCCTCTGGTCACCACCAGGAGCTCCTGGAACGTCAGCGAACGGACTCCATCTCCCATCGCTGGGATCATGGTGCTGCGTGCGGCACTGCGTCTGCGTCGCGTGCGCATCTGTGGAGCTGGCAACGGGCGCGCGCTTGTGCGTGGACTAAGCGCGGCAGCCGAGTCCTGGAGCACTGATCAGCAGCCGCTCGCAGCCAATGCCTCGAAGCACGTGGTCGTAGGCATGTCGGGCGGCGTGGACTCGTCGGTCACGGCGCTGCTGCTCACGCAGCAAGGATACCGTGTCACGGGCGTCTACATGAAGAACTGGGACGCAAGCGACGAGCTGGGCGATGCCGCGTGTCCACATGACGCCGAGTTCAAAGACGTCGAGACTGTGTGCCGCCAACTGGGCATCGACGCGCGCCGCGTGGACTTGGTCCAGTCGTACTGGAATGCGGTCTTTTCGCCGTGTCTTGAAGGTTTCGAAGAAGGACTGACGCCCAACCCCGACATTCTCTGCAACCGCGAGATCAAGTTCAAGGCGTTTCTCGACTACGCCGAGTCCATCGGTGCCGACTATGTTGCGACGGGCCACTACGCGGCCCTGCGGCCAGACCCACGGAGCCACAGCGACACGCGTGTGCTCTTCGCCGCCCAGGACGAGTCGAAAGACCAGAGCTACTTCCTCTCGAACGTCGCCGGCAGCGCTTTCCAGCGCGTGTTGTTCCCATTAGGCGATCTCTGCAAGACGAGCGTGCGGCAGATCGCACTCGACGAAGGGCTCGTGACGGCCGCCAAGAAGGACAGCGTCGGCATTTGCTTCATCGGCAAGCGCAACTTTGCCGACTTTATCCACCAGTACATTGCCAAGCAAGACGGTTATTTCCACACGGTGGACGGCGAGCAGCTCCACGCGCACAACGGCTTCACGGCGTACACTGTGGGCCAGGGTGCCAAGATGCAGGGTCGGAGCGAGAAGTGGTTCGTCGTGGGCAAGCGCAAGCGCGACCATGCCGTGCTCGTGGCCGCTGGCACGAGACACCCCGCTCTCTTCACTGACGCGCTGTTCGCGTCCACCAAACAATTCAACTGGATCACCGGTGAGATGCCCGAGGAGCTACGCTCGACGGGCTCGATGCGGTGTGCCTACCGTGTGCGCTATAGGCAACCACTGGGGCAATGCACGATCTCTATCGTATCGAACCAAGAGGCGCGCGAAGCTGCAACCGAGCTCCAGGATTGGAGCCCTGCGATCGATGAAGAAGCCGACGAGCCCACGTTTCTCCGCGTCGACTTTGACCAGCCGCAGCGCGGTGTGACGCCGCAGCAGGCACTCGTGCTCTACCGCGACGACGGGCTGTGCTACGGCGGCGGTCCTATTGGCATCGCGGGGCGCTCGTACCATGAGCTAGGAAGACCACTCGACGCCGACGTCTTCGACTGGCGATCCCACTAAGTCCCCAGTAATAGCACTCGATCGAATACAGTAGAACTCTAGAAAGGCAGCGTGCTTCGTGATCGATGATCGTTCGAATATCTGATTCCCCCTCAGATGACAGATTCCTCAGATCCGTCCTCTGAGTCGAATCCTTCTTCGTTTCCTCAGTCGCCTTCTCCATACTCGAAGTTGTATCGGGATAGTCTCTCTCGTCTTCGCCCTATCGATCGACATGAGCGACGCACCGTCCACGTCGCTGCTACCAGCACAGGGCTTCACGGCCGCGGCCGTCGCCGTCATGGGCGCCGCCATGGGCGGAGGAGGAGGAGGAGGTGAAGGAGGCGGAGCGGACGGCGGTCCGTACGGCGCGGCGTTCCAGCGACCCATGCCGCTCTCGTCCAACCTCATGCGCAACCTCGGCGACCGCTCGTACGACAAGCGCAAGAGCGCCGCCATGGAACTCGAGAACCTCATCAAGACGCTCCAAGAAAACGCCAACGTCATTGCCATGCAGCAGCAACTCCACAACCAAACGACCGCCAAGAACCCGAGCCACGAGCGCATTGTCGAGATCATTGACGTGCTCGGGAACGAATTTGCGTGCTCGACGAACGCAAACCACCGCAAAGGCGGACTGATTGGGTTGGCGGCCACGGCCATTGGGCTCATGCACGACGCGCACGTACACCTCGACAAGCTCTTGCCGCCCGTGCTCCACTGCTTTGACGACCCCGAGTCGCGCGTGCGGTACTACGCCTGCGAGTCGCTCTACAACATTGCCAAGGTCGCCCGTGGCTACATTCTGCAGTACTTTAACCAGATCTTTGACGGGCTCTGCAAGCTCTTTGCCGACGTCGACGTCGACGTCAAGAACGGCGCGAACTTGCTCGATCGGCTCGTGAAAGATATTGTGACCGAGAGCGAGTACTTTGACGTCGACATGTTTATCCCGCTGCTCCACAAGTACATTCGCATGACGAACCCGTACATTCGCCAGCTGCTCGTGGGCTGGATCACGGTACTCGACTCGGTGCCCGACATTGACATGCTCGACTGGCTGCCCGAGTTTCTCGACGGGCTCTTCAACATGCTCAGCGACGGCAACCGTGAGATCCGCCAGGCTGCCGACAGTGCACTGGCCGAGTTCTTGCGCGAGATCAAAGCCACGGACCACGTTGATTATGGCCGTATGGTCGACATTCTCGTGGGTCAGTGCAACTCGAAAGAGCGGTTCAACCGGCTCACGGCCATCACGTGGGTCCACGAGTTTGTGAACTTGGGCAAAGAGAAGCTCATAGCGTTCTACGCTGACCTGCTCGCGGCCGTCATGCACTGTATTTCGGATGCTGAGCACGAGATCCGACAGGTCGCGGACCGCGCGAACGACGACTTGCTGCAGCTCGTCAAGTCCACCGACGAAGACGTTGACCTGTCGCCGCTCATGCAGAAGCTCAACGCCGAACTCGTGAGCGACCACGTGCCGACCCGCATGGCTGCGCTGAAGTGGATCTCGATGCTGCTGGAGAAATCCCCCGAGCAGCTCACAACCCACATTGGTGCATTGCTACCGACACTACTCAAGACGCTGTCGGACGTCTCAGATCCCGTCGTGCTCTTAGATCTCGAAGTGCTCGCGCGTATTTCGCTCAACCGCGCTGAATTCGAGCGTGTCATGAACGCCATCCTGCAGCTCTTTGCGCACGATCGTCGCCTGCTCGAGACTCGCGGCAGTCTCATCGTGCGCAAGCTCTGCGTGTTACTCGACTCCAAGAGCATCTACATGATCTTTGCCAAGGTGCTCGCGGCCGAGCCGTCGTCGAATGTGGCGGACGCTGCTGCGCAGCCGTCGAGTGATGGGGAGTTTGCATCGGTCATGGTGCAAACGCTCAATCTTATTTTGTTGACCGCAAACGAACTCGAGAATTTGCGAGAAATCTTGCGGCGCTGCTTCCAGCCCACGGCGTCGGACGACGACATCCAAGTGTTCACGGTGGGTTTCAAATGGAGTGGACGTGGCTTGTTGGGTCGAGTAGAACGAAGCCTCATTGTTTCTTGTGATATTCCTAGGCGCTCTTCAAGTCGTGGTGCCACAACCCGGTCGCGGTGTTCAGCCTTTGCTTGCTCGCCCAGTCGTACTCGCTCTCGTCGCAGCTCATCGCCAAATTATATCCTTTCCAACGTGCTGGAGGTCCACTCGCCTATGGACTTTCCCTAGAGCTGACCCTCACCTCTCTGATGATGGCCTCGTTAAGTTCCCTTACATCACACGATCTCTTGTGGTGTGTACTGCAGACATTGATGCGTCCGTGGGATTTCTCATGCAAGTCGACAAGCTTGTTCAGCTTCTTGAATCGCCGATCTTCATCCACATGCGCCTTCAGCTCCTGGAGATGCACGCCGACTACCACACGGATCTCATCAAGAGTCTCTATGGCTTGCTCATGCTGCTTCCACAGAGTGCGGCATTTCGCATCTTGCGGGATCGTCTCGCAAGCGTGACCAACATGGCGACAGCAATCGGTCGGATAAACATCAGCGCAACGCCGACTCCGGACGCGAATGCGTCGCGATCCCCGTCGAAGCCACGCGCAAAGAGCCTTCACGAAAGCATCGACGGCACTGTGCTCTTGGCGCATTTCGACAAGGTCCAACTGCGCCACCACGAAGCCAAGAAGAAAGGTACGTGCGCGCTGTGGTAGAAGGTTTTCGGGGTGACCACAGGGCTAACGTTCCACACAACGTAGGATTGCACGAGAAGTCGTTGCTGCGTGAAACCTAAGGAGCACCCGTCAACGTTGATGCCGCTTTGTCCGCTGTCGATGCGTCACCTGACTGAACGAACGGTAGCGCGTTCCGTCAGGCGTACCGTATTTCTGACGGTCAACGGAACACGCTGCAACTCGAGTTCATCTTTTTAATCTCTTTGTTACCTCCACATTCGTTCGCTGTGCCCCTAGGCTTGGATATTGTTCACATTTCCTCTCTTACGTTTCCTTCTTCGTACCGCGGAAGAGACAGAGCCGACCGGACGAGTTGCCACCGGCAATGAGGTTGAGCGTCGGGTGGAAGACGTTGATCGAGTGGACCGACGCAACGTACTCGCTTTGGAGCTCCTGGATGGGACTCTTCCGCGTGGCTTTGAAGATCTGGATGCGCCGCGGCTGCTGCATGCAGCCAATGACGTACTCGTCGGGCCGCTTCGGATCCCACGCGGCGTGGAGCTTCGTGAGCCATCGTCCAGTCTGGTTGTTGTGGGGAATCCGCAGCGTGGGCTTGACGTCGCTCGTGTTGAGATGCGTGGCGTCCTGTGTGTTGTACACGTGGATATAGTCGTCCTGGCCGACGGTCACGAGGTGGTTCCCGTTTGGCGAGAAGTACGCGCAGTTGACGCTGCGGTGATGCGGCATGGTCACGAGCGGCGTGTTGGTGGTGCTGGTGGAGAGCTTGCGTCGGTCCCAGAGGCACACGGTACGATCCAGTGACGCGGTCGCGAAGCAGCTGCGCACGAGAACGCATTAGCCTCACTCTCTCTATCCCACATCGCCGCAATAGTACGTACAAGTCAATCAGTGGATGCTGGTGCACGGTCTGCACTTTCTTCTCGTGGACCACGAACGCTGCGTGCGTCGCCGGCGCCTGCCGCGTGTCGACCGTCCACACGTGGCCGTCGTCGCCGCTCGCGAGCAGCGTGTGGGGTTCGGTGGTAATGGCCATGGACGTGATGCCCGTGTGGTCGGCGGTCGCAAAGAGCTCGGTGAACTTGGCAGCCTTGAGGTCAAACTGCCGCACAGTGCCGTCAAAGCTCGCCGACAATAACTTGCTCGCGTCGCTCGGCGCAAAGTGGAGCTGCGTCGTCGGCAGCGTGTGCGGACGGTACATGGCCACGACGTTCTCCTCGCTCTCGGGCGCGTCGGCGTTCCAGAGCGAGAGGTTCCCGCGCTTGTCACCGCACGCCACGACTGCACGGTCGCTCCGTGGGTGGAACGCAATCGCGTAGATGCGCTCCTCGGTGGCCTTGACCACGTCGTCCTCACTAAGCGCATAGTCCACAACGTCGACGCCCACTGCATCGACACGCAAGTCTTCTTCTCGCTCTTTGTACGCGGCGTCGTCGCCAAGAATGTTGGCGAGGAGCTGCTCGCCGTGCGCGCCGTTGAGATTGAGTGCCTCGGCCTTCAACTGCGCGCCGAACCGCGCCGGTTGCTCGACTTGAATCTGACGCATCTCGTCGGCTGTCCGTGCGAGCCGATCGTTGTGCATCATGACTTCGTCCGCTTGCTTGCCTTCGAGTCGGCGCGACTTGCGCATGGGCGCCACGGGCTTCTCGCTCGGTTTGCGCTTCGTGGGGATGCCGCGCTGGGTACCCAGCATGCTCTTCTGAAGATGCGCAGGCACCGACGCCGCCGTGCGCGCTGCAATCTTGGCCTATTCATCATACGTAGAGTGTCGTTCGTCAGCATCGAAACTCGGAATCGATCGACAAGGTGCCGGTCACATGGGTACACTACACTGCACACGACGCACCGTCGACACGCCCATCGAGCGCATGAAGTCCAGGTTGCGCTGGATGTTCTCCAACCGCTTGCGCTCGTACTCGGCCATCCCGTCGGAACCGCCATTCTCTGTACTCTCTGCTTCCTCGTCGCTGCTTTCGCTGGTGTCCCCTCGCGCGTCCGCCGTAGCGACGGGTGGCGCCTCGGCGACGAATCCGCCATGCCTCGCACTGGTACGGCGCGGCGCAGTGACAGGCTCTTTCGGCTCGTGCTTGTCCTGCATCTGCTGCTGCGTCTCGCGTTTCTCTTGGTGTCGCGTGCGTGCCATCTCGTCCCGCCGGTGCTGTGTTTGTGCGCGCGTGCGACGCATGGCGGGCGAAAGGCAAAGGCGTTCGTAGCTCTTCGGCCGTTGATGATGGCGCCACCACTTGGCTTGACATGCAGGCGGTTGGCGGTAAACCTCAAATCACGTTCGTACACTATTGAAGGTTCAAAAGTGTGGTCCACACTAAGCAATGACCCTGGAGCTGATCTGCTCTTTCCGCGAGAGAAGCTCCATAAAGAATGGCATTGACAACCAACATGGTGTGGCGCGCAGCGATGCGACGGCCCGCGCTGCTGCTCAGTCAGCGACGACATGGAAACGCATGCACGATCATTGTGTTGCGTCGATTCTCTATCGGCGGCTCCAATGCCAGCACACCAGGCACGACCGGCGATGCGTGGCGCATCGACAGGCAGGCCGATCCCAAAGACCTCGCGACGGCCAAGCGGCTCAACACGCAGTTCCTGCTCACGCCTGGCGACAACACTGATTGGCAGCTCATCGACGAGCAACACTTGCAGTACCTTACGGTGCCGCCGCACTGGGATGCGCAACTAGAGGAGCTACAGGTGCGCATGGGTGTCCGCTTCCGCGACCCACTGCATCTCAAGACGGCGCTTGTGCACCACGGCGCCGTTCCACAGACGCAACTTCCTGCACACGTCGTAGCGCAGCGCCTTTCGAACCGTAGCTTGGAGTTTTTAGGTGATTCGGTGCTGGGCATGGCCGTGTCCTCGTTTGTGTTCCAGTCCCAACCGCGTTTCCAGGAAGGCCAACTCACGCGGCTCAAGTCGATTCTCGTCAACAACGAGACGCTGTCGAAAGTCGCGGTCCACGATCTGGGTCTGCACGAGCTCATTCTCGTGGCCAGCGAATTCAGCTTGGACACGCCGAGAGACGACAAGTGGTACGCAAAGGGACGAACGACGATCCACGCGGGCGCGGTCGAGGCGCTCATTGCCGCTGTGTACGTCGACCAGGTACTACCGTTGCGCTGTTGTATTTGCTCCACCTGTGGGAAGTCGCTATCGGCCTCATTTGCTGTGCTCGCTCTTCATGCAAATAGGGCCTCTCGCGGGCGCTGTCGTTCGTGAACGAAGTCATTCTGCCCTCCGCGATCCAATACGCGACGGACGAGCACACGTTCCAGCCTGTCGTCGAGCTGCAGAACTTGTTGCAGGCTCACAGCTACGGTCATCCAACGTACAAGTGAGTTCGTGCGCTACGATTGAATCGTGCGCTCTCACCCGTGATCGATTGCAGCGCTGATTCTATGCTGTCGCGCTTCCTGTTCAGACGCGTCGCCGCGCCATCGACCAGTGACGGCTTCCAGGTCGATCTGTTCGTTCGCGACGAGGTACGTGGGCACCGTAAATGACATTCACCTAGAGAACCACGACGCTCACTCCTCACTTTGCAGTACGTGCTCACCGGTGAGGGCGCGTCGTACAAAGAAGCTCGCGTGAACGCAGCACGCTCGGGCTTCGATCATTTCTCCGCGCTCCTACCAAGCGACCACATCAATTGAGGCAACAACACGGGCTGCACCACTTCCACGACCGCGCGCGTTGCAACGTTCTTGTCTTATTGCTAAATGTGTGTCTCCTTGGCGGTCCTACTCAAGCTTTGACTCGCATCTGCACGTCTAGAACTCGGCTTCATCGCTCTCGTCATCGTCGTCGTCGTCACCAGCAGCAGCGCCCGCGGGTTTGGACTTGAGCTCTTCCATCGGTACCGCCATAGCTGCGACAGCGGCGCGACGGCGTGCGCGCGGGATAATGTTGGACGTGTCGATGCCGATGAAGTCGTCTTCGTTGAGCTTCACCTCCGGGTCCGACTCGGGGTCCTCGTCCTCGTCGTCATCGCTGCCCGCAATCCGCCGCTTCTTCTTCTAAGACCATGAATTCCGCCCACAGCATCAGTCATCTGCCTCCAGCATCGCTAGTAGCACACGACTCCTCCTCCTCCTATCGCACCTGTGGCTTGTCGTCCTCGTCGTCCTCATCGTCGTCGCCATCGTCGTCATCCTCGTCGTCGTCGTCGCTGCCCTCGCCGTTGTGGTCCTCATCATCCTCTTCATCGTCATCGTCGTTCTCTTCGTCCTCTTCCTCCTCCTGCTTCTTCTTCTGCTTCGATTTCTCCTCGGCCTTGCCCTTGCCGTTTGCCGGCTTCGCGACCTCGTCGACCTTGCGCTTGCCGCCCTCGTTGCTACGAGTCCGTTTATCCACCCACCGGTTAGTCTCTCCTGCCCTGAGTGCTCTCTCATCCTCGCTGCGCCTATGCGGATAGACTTACGCGTTTCCCTTGACCACGGGCTTGAGCGCCGTCTGCACCATGCGTCCCATGTTTCCTCTCCGCTTCAATTCCCTTGACTGGCCGGACCAAACTGCGTTGGCTCTGATCCGGCCGAGGCCAGGTCCAAACCGGGAACCTGTGAGACTTGATCAACAGCCATTCCCTCTGATCCTCGATGCACGACTTATCCAGAAACCTGCCACACTGCATGCTTTGCAGTCCCTTGAACCTTTGACACATGATATCCGCGCGGGGATTTCCTGTGGGAGGCTGCACTTGAAGCGAGACCATCATTCTCAGTTTCCTCTCTCCCTCCATTTCTCCTGTCACGAAAAAGCGAGGGGAAAGAAACGGACTCGCGGGCTTGAAATGGAACACGAAACCGACAACGCGTGCGTGTACGTGGTGCAGCCAACGGACGTGAGCGCGGCCGCCACTTTGTCAGCGGACCGATGGTGGATCAGCGTTGCGGCCCGCGTGTTCCCAGCGCTCGCGACCACGTCCAAGGCCAAGCGCGAGCGCAAGGCCAAGCGCTTGCGGCTCAACGGCGACGCGACTGTCGCCACCAACACACCCGTGACTGTCGGGGATCGCATCACGTACACCCCCGTGATCGTGAAGGACAGTGCGTCGCATGGGGAAAACGTGACACAGCGCTCGCCCCAGGAATGGCTCGGCGTCTGCGCGCGCCAGGGTATGCGCCTCGTCTTCGAGAATGATGCGCTCGCCGTCATTGTCAAGCCTGGTAAGTGAGCCCACTCACAACCGTACTGTAGTGTCGCAAGAGGAGCTGAGAATTACTTTATGATTGGTGTGAAGTCGGGATTCATGTGAAAGGGCGAGGCCACCGAACGGTTGAATATGCCTTGCCAGCAATGCTTCGAATGCCAAGCGCTAACCACAAAGTCCGTGATGCGCTCCCGCTACCTCATGCGATGCATCGCCTCGACTACCGCGTTGGTGGGCTACTTTTGATTGCCAAGACGCGCTCAGTTGAAGTGGCACTTGCTGGCCAATTCGAAAGGCACACAGTCATGAAAAGATACCAAGCGATACTTGTCGGGCGACTGGACCTAGCGAACACAACTCAACTGGCCCCCTCACCACCAGCTGATTTGGCGGATACCGTCTCGAGGTCTTTGGTATCTTTGTCAAGTTCCGCTGAAGTAAGGCGCGCCTACTTCTACGATGCGCCGCTCGAAGGAAAGCGATCGTGCACAGCGCTGGTTGTCCGATCGGTCACGCCAAGGTGAGGAACCGAGAAATACTCAGCCCGCCATCACTTTTCTCACTCAAATGACTTGATCTAGTGCGCGATACGGGTGGCTCACGACGGTCGATCTGTGGCCTCTCACCGGTCGGTGGCACCAACTTCGTCTCCACATGGCGAGTCTCGGTCACCCAATAGTTGGTGACGATCTTCACCACCACTACCATGAAGACACGTCGAAAGAGGACGTGACACTACCCGACGTCGTTCGAGGATCTGGCCTCTTTCTTCACGCAGTTGGAGTATCCTTTGATGACGAAGGCGGGAACCGGCGT
Organism: Pythium angustatum; assembly: GCA_023337915.1. Taxonomy (NCBI): domain Eukaryota; phylum Oomycota; class Peronosporomycetes; order Pythiales; family Pythiaceae; genus Pythium; species Pythium angustatum. The sequence goes on along the minus strand of JAADXQ010000030.1, from coordinate 13,158 downwards.
TCGTTTGAGATCACTGAGCCACACAAGTTCGACAGGTTCCGCCACTTTTGTGCGATAAATAGCCAAAGACAGATCGACCGAGAGCGGAAGACGAGTCACACGAATCCGTGACGAGAGACGCTCTTGCAAGATTCAGGCGTAGATGTAATGGCTTGAGTGGAGTGTCTGAGTTTGTGTGTGAGTTGCTTCTGCGTGCTGTATTCGTCCCTACTCTTCTTAATCCTACTCTACATTTACTACTCCTACTTTCCTACGACTGTTGTTACTACCACCACGGAACTTGCGTGGCACGACGGAATTGAATTGATGACGATATTTTGTACAGACCAGTTGGCCAAGGTGATGCCTTGCCCCCGGTCGAGAAGGGTCTTCAACTGCTGCGATGAGCTTGTGATGCACTTTCAAGTGCTTGTAATAGCTGGAATGCAGTCGGTCGGCATCGTGGATCTGGGTGCATGCAGCCTTGAATTATCCATCGTGAGAGGTCACTGACAGGCCTCTGGTAGCTAAGGCTTCCGTTGTAGCGCCCCAAGATAGATCTTGCTTCTTCATGAGAAGCCTTGTCGGGGACAATTGGATGCTTCCCCCATAGCATAACGCAGTACACGACACCAATCATCCAGATGTCGGCCTTCTCGGCGGTGCCTTGGCAGTCCCCGAAGTTTGGGCGAAAACACTCTGGTGGCAAGTACCGAAGCGTGCCGACGACTGACGACGCAATCGGCTCGTGGATGTTCCGAGCTAAGTCAAAGTCCGTAAGCTTGACACATTGATCTTGGCCAATCAAGATGTTCGTCGGCTTCAAATCGTAATGCGCGATCTTCATCTGCACACAATCGGACAACGTAAGTTCGGGTGAACAATGCAAGGGGGAGCGAGGTGGTTCACGAACCTCGTTGTGAAGATACGTGAGTGCCGACAGAAGCTGATACAACACGTTCAAAGACGTGAGTTCATCGAAGCACTCGTGCATCTCGATGAGCTGCTGGAGATCGGAGTCAACGGTTTCGACTGTGAAGCCAGTGTACATTTGCTGGCGATACTCGATCGTGTGAGCTGCCTCGCCTACGCGAGCGATGTTTGGGTGACGCAGGCGCTATTAGATCATAAGAGGCGCGTGAGCCGGTGTCAACCATAGCATTTAGCTTCGCACTTACGCTGTGTGTGAAATGCTCTCGTCGAGCGTGCTTATGTGAGACGGATAACTTCAGTGCCCACCGCGTTTTCTGGTTTGCAAAGTCCACCACGTCCCAAACCTCGCCGTTTCCGCCTTTTCCAAGCAGCCGCGTCAGCAGGAACCGGTTGCAGAGGACAGGAAACTTGCTGAACTGAGAATCTGCGATGATGCCACGAAAGTCAGCTTGGTACACCGGCGTACAAGATGGAGCTACTGCAACGAATTCGACAACGTACTCTTCTCCAGATGTGCGAGCATGAGCTCTTGCTTGTGCTTTGTCTCCTCACGCTGAAGATTAATAGATCGTTAGAACTTGAAACACGAGTGCAAACCTCTCCAAACGACTTACCATGAACTCCCGGAGAAGCTGGGCCATGTGAGCTTGGCGGTCCTCATACAACGTAGAGTCGCCTTGAGCAATAGCCTGTGATGTCAAGAAAGTCAGCATAGTGTATGGATCAAAAGTCCTAGAACGGGCATACTTTACCTTCTTGTATCTGGTGTCATGAAACTTCTTTTCCTCTAGAATTGCTTGTCGTCGCTTACCAGGTAGGAAGAAGATCCTGGCACTGTTACAGAGCATAAATGATTAGCGAAGTGAAGCGGCCACCTCCAATAGCCAACTAGCCGCGTAACTTACTCGGCGCGAACCTCAAGGGAGCCCCAGTGGACTTCCTTTTGCTTCAGCTCGAAGTATCTCTGGAAGACTTGTTCTTGCACGTTCCATTTGATTTGCTGTAGGGCAAAAGAGTAAGAATCAGCACCACGGAATAAGACCGAATCATCTTAGCCCATCCTAAGATGAGCGACAAAGCCCTCCTGCATCGTACCTCCATCTCGTCCAGCTCACTCTTGGTGGCATTGTACTGGTAGGGCTGAGCTTCTTGGGCAGAGAAGGCACCAAAAGGGCTGAGCCGATCGTCGTCGCCTCCGGTCTCCTTCTTGATGGTGACGGATCGGTTCAAGACCGTCTGCTCATCGAGTTGTGTCATCTCAGCGATGGAAGTCAGTGGCGGTGTCGCACGGTCGGCCGTGCTCGTGAAGTGGGAGCGGTAGCCGGAATCTGACCCCATTGTCGTCGACGCCGTGTGGTGCTGAAACATCGGGCGCTTGTTCTCGCTCGTATCCTTGACGGAGGCTTGAAGTAGACTCGTGCCTATGTCGGACAACGGAAACGCTTCGGCGAGCGACGAGAACTGCACGTCGCGTACAAGCTGTGACGGCGACATGTCGTCACGCGCCGAGACCGAGTACCCGGGCACAAACTCCATCGAACGGTCCGACAAAGCCGGCGACGCGAACGCCACTTGCGCCACGGGCGTCGAGCGGAACACACCGCCATCAACGTCGTCGAGCACGTCGTCGTCGTAGCCGCGGAAACTGCGCGACACGAATGGGCACGCCAGCGCGGGCACACCGTGGTCCATGACCGCGGTCGCGCCGCCACTGCCACCGCCGAGTCCTCCTGGTCTTCCTCCACTCGATCTGCCGCCACCACCACAGTGGGCGGATGCGTATGAGGACATGGTTGCCCTCTCTCTCTCTCTCGGTAAGTTGTTGTGTAAGAGTGGCGTCGTGCGCGTCACCACGAGCAGTAGTCGTTCGCTTGACGCGACGCGATTCTCCCGCGCTTCTGTGGGGGCCGTCGGTCGGTTCTCCCGCGCGGCTTCGCGTGTGGTAGCAAGCCGGTTTTCCGTTTCCCCTCGCTCGCGCCTTCTCTCGTGTGTGGCTCGCACGGGCGAGAGGCACCTCCACTCTTGGCGCCAGCCCGACCTTTGAGGCCGCCAAGGAGGGATGACCTCGTGGAAGCCGCGTCTTTTCACTACAAATAGCTATATAAATTGAAACGTCGTCCATCCGCCCATCCCGCGCCCTTGGCTCGTCTGTGGGGTCGTGGCGGAGAAGGAAACCCCATGAGTGAAACTTCACAACACAGCAACAACTTCAACGTCTACAAATTTGTGACGTTTTGTTGCAACCTCAATGTGTCACAATTGAGTGTTTGTGACCTAAGATGGGTTCCTCGAACTTTTCATGTTTCTTACCGGAGCACAACACAGTCAAGCGTATTTTTCACGGTTTTGTTTCGCTCTCGTCGAATCGTTTGACGATTCACACTCGCGTGCCCGATGTTCGACGAATCGCACGATACGAAACGCGACAACGTGAGCATGCCTTCGCTCATACGGTACAGTCCAGTCCAGTTCCTAGGCTGGAAGAGGAGTGACGTTGCGACACGCAGACTCCAATCGCGGGCACCATTCCCCACGGCTCTGGTTCCGGTTGGTTGCCTTGAGAATGTTCTGTCCGTCGAGTGGTGGCTAGAACACTCTCTCTATGTCGGCCAACTGTGAATGTACATGTATCCATCTGTCGCCTGGCCACATCTGCATCGAGGCCACAGGAGAACAATTCTCGATCATGCGTTCGTTGCTTTCGACCAAATACTTTTTGTTGCAGGCTGAACTGGCCAGACGCTGGACAAAACGAGAAAACAGATTCTGACTCCTCCAACCAAAAGATCGGGAATTTTTCGCTCCGCGGCTTGTCTCTGACCAGCACCAACTGGCTGATGATTCGATTGTGGTTTTGGTCTGAATCCCTTCACGGAACCTTTCGCACACGGAGCAGAAATGGCGACATGCGACGAACGCAGCACAGATTCGCGTTTGCTCCGCCACCACTCCAACGTGAGCACATTATTGCTTTTCGGTTCTACCTGGCACACCTCCACTACTCCAGTCACCATGGCTTGCGCCGGGTACCTCGTTCGGAACAACACGACGGTCGTGTATGCGGAGATTGCGAATGGACTGCTGGTCTGTACGGTGGCCGCGCAGCACCTCGCCTGTTCTCATGGCGACGAGGGCGTCGACGAGAGCGGCAGTGGTAGCTTGCCGTTGCTCGCGCCGAAGCGAATGGAACGCGCAGCGTCGTTTGTCGTCGAGAAGCTCAAGCAGCGACTGTCAGAAGCCTCCACGCAACCAGAGGACGAGCCATCAAGCGACGACGATGAAGAAGAGCTCCCGCCGAAGACGGAAAAGATTATTTACCAGAAGCCGCGCATCGTGCAGTTGAGCGGTCATGTTGTTGAAGTCTCCGACTGTGTGAACGAGTCCGATGACAGCGTTGTGGCCTTGCTGCCATTCAGCTTCCGTGTCAAGACCAAGAAGATGACGCTCCACCAAGATGCGACTCTCTCATTCTCATCTGCAGACACGCTGTTGCTCGCTGCACCAGATCAGACGACCAAGGACGAATGGATGAACCGCATCGTGCGCTGGAATCGCTACGGATGGCGCGAGACTGTGCTGCTCGGAGCCTCCAACGAAGATGCGGATGTGCTCGAGCTTGCGCTGCAGCGATGGAGAGACAGCGAAGTCAGCAGCGTGATGAAGCCAGCGTCCCTAGTGTTTGGTTACGCATCGGCCGCAGCTACGCGCTCGTCATCGCGCCGTCGATTCTATCGCCACACCGGCTCCATCTCGGCTGGCTATGATCCAATCGAAAATGCCTGCTCGGACGACAATGCGTGGTTCCAGACGCGTGTGGTCAAGACCCATATTTAAAGAACCAGAACGGCACGAGCTCGCGACGTATTTACCCAAACGGGGCACGGACTACCGTTACTACCATCTACTATACTGTACAAAGAGAGCAACTTTCTCGTCCATCTAGATGGCACCATTCGCATCCTTCTCACAGATTCACTGTGATGCCGTGGCGGCGATCGTCATCATCATCCGTGTTCAGTAGACGCGCGTTCGACTTGGTCGTCGACGTTGTGGACGACATGGGCTCCATGCGACTCGCATGCACGGGTGTGCGCAGTTTGGCCAGGCGTAGCCGGCGCTGCTGTGCCTTGATCGTCTTCACGCGTGGCTGGTGCAGTGCTGTGCCGCAGATGCGACAAAAGTTAGCGTCGTCTTGGTGTTTGCGACGGAAGCAACGCGGACACTCGGTGACTTCCATGGCGGTGTCGTGGGCTCCGACCTGGTTCGTGAGCACAAGCGGGCACGCGATGAGTCCGTAACCGGCAAACATGACGACCGTCGCGAGCATGCGACCCAGCACGGACTGCGGAGCAATGTCGCCGTAGCCAACGGTCGTGATGGTCACGACTGTCCAGTAGAGACTAATGGGGATGTTCGAGAACCCATGGTGGTCGCCCTCAATGAGGTACATCGCGCAACCAATGACGAGGATCATCGTGAACAGCGCAACGAGGAAGACGGCAATGCGGCGCTTGTTGGATTGGATGTTGTCGCTGAGCGCAGTGCTCGCGTCGACGAAGCGCGCGAGGCGCAGTACGCGGAAGACACGCATGACACGGAAGACGCGCAGCACGGCCAAGTGGATGAGCGGTCGTGCCGACGGGATCAAGAGCCCAAGATACGACGGCACGAGCGCGCACATGTCGATCATGCCCAGCAGGCTAAACACAAACTTGCGCGGCTTGCGCAGACACATGACGCGCAGCGTGTACTCGATGGAGAACACAATGGTGAAGAAGACTTCGAGCACGAGCAAATAATCCCCGACATCACTCCTGCGTATTCATTCCAGGGAAATTAAGCTCCAGTCATCACAACACGGACGAGAGCGCAGCATTCTACGCACCGAATGGACTTGACGCTATCGAGCACGGCTGTCATTTCGCAGTGAAATGGTTAGTCCAGCCATTCAAAATCAAACGATGTTAACTCACGAGACGTCACTCACCACAGGTCACGCTCGTTAAGACAGCAATGAGCAGCGCGAGCGCCATGCGCTGGCCGTTCGGTGTGCTGCTCTGGAAGAGTACCTGATAGACGTCTTCCCAGTGAAGCTTCGCGCCGCCGGGAATCTCGTGGTCGACCACGATGCCGTTCACGCGAAAGCGGTCGTCGTCAACGCTGTCGGCGCTCGCGAGTCGCTTGAGTGCAGGCGGCTTCCCGTCCGAGTCGTACCCTTCGCCGTCGCTCGCAAACCCGTCGCCGTCGTCGTCGTCGCTGCGCGTGCTCGCGAGCGCCTTCTGCTGCGCACGCGCCGCACGCCGTGGGCTCAGCCCCGAGGCCGGAGATGCGCGAAACTCATCGTCGTCGTCACCCATTGCGCCCATTTCCACAACGCTCGCGAGGTCCCTCGTATACGGCGGCTGTGGCGCGAGCTGCTCGTCCTTCATGTGGAGCATTCGACCCTTTGACCCGTGGCAACGTGAGGGAGGTGATGAGTCGTGTCCCGTGCGCAGAGTTCAGCGCCAGGATTTTGTCGCGGGACAGTCCCGATTTTGTGTTTGACACGGGACACCCTGCTATTGGCTAAAGTTCGTGGGCTCTAATTTTGGTGTGGCCCATGTTGAAGTGGATGCTTCCTCCATGAAGTGGAAGAAGGGAAACGCACCAAGGGAATATGGGCGACGTGTTTGAGGACGTCGTGTCGGATGAAGACTTTAGCGACGTGGAAGAGAAGGAGGACGAGCAAGAGGAGAATGATGCGTCGCTGAGTGACGACGACATTGCGCGCGTATTGGGACTCATGGGCGGTGACGCGGACGCTGCGCCGCGCACGAAACCGGCCACGTCAACAGCGTCGCCAAGCAAAGCACACGCCGTGGAGGAGGCCACATCGTCGACACTCGAACCAATGCGCGTGCGTGAGACTGTAAAGATGGTGGTGACTGCGGAGGTACGTTTTCTTAACCCAAGAGTCTGTTGGACGGAACTCTCTCTCATCCCAATGCGAGGTGACTCCCTAGGCTTCGGCGCGAGCACCGGACCTGAGCGACTTCGACCGCTTTCTCGCAGATTTTACACGACAGCAAACGACTCGCCCGTCGACTGAAGTCATTGTGGGCCAGAACGACATGCTGTTGTCGTCAGTCTCGGTTAGTCCCGTCCAATGCATGCCAACAAGAACCTCTATAGAGAAGCAGCACGTGGCCGCCACTACGCTACCCAAATGGGGCGTTTTCACGCCTGACAATATGCCTGTGCGTCGTGATTTTAAAACTGTACGAGCCGCGTCGTCCACGAGTAAGTCGACGCCGCCCAAGAAACTCAAGGTAGTCGTGCCAAGTGTCGCGTACCTACGCACGAAGAACGTTCGTCAACAGCGAACAGGAGACTCGGCCAACAAGGAGCTCACATTCCGTCCGACCATCAACAAGACGTATTATCGGTTCGTTCATTATATGATGGATATGCGGTGTCGCCAGTGATGCTGAAAATCGTGGTGCTGGACGTAGCCAACGAGGAATGGCACGTTTGCGGGGAAAGACAACCGCTCGTTTTACGACGCGAATGCTGCAGGACATTAGCGAGCGCGAAGAGCGCCAGAAGCGACGAGAAGCCGAAAAGAAAACTCACGAAGAACGTGAAGCACAATGCTTACATCAGCGACGTCACTCGCTTGTCGCCCGCGGTTCGCAAGCCATTCTTGAACGCAATGGGCTGTGGGCAGAGTCGGCCGACGATCGACTGCAGCGGTTGCTAAAACGCTCCAGTCACCAAGGTACGTCGGTGCGAGACTCGATCACACCTCGTCAACGAGCAAAAATGCGTGAAAAGGAAGTGGCGAAGGCGCGTGCGTGCGAGTCACTTTACCGTCGCGGCTTGGATAAGCTTCAGCGAGTCCGTGCCAACGCTGCGACGACTCCGCGCAAGTCACCGGACCGGCATTCAAGCCATCGCTCCGACGCCATTGTCCGTGAGCGTCTCGAACGAGATGTACAAATGATTTGCAGCGGCCACGAGGCGAATAGCCCACGATCCGATTGCAGTGGCGGCACCGCCTCCCACGTGGGGGACCTTCCTGTGAGTGTCTCCTTTGTCGAGTTCTCGTGTGTGTTGCTCTACTTTGGGTTCGTTCCAGCCGCAACCAGTCCCTGGGAAGGAAACAAAGATGTCTCGTTGCTCTGGCACGCTTGGGCCACGTACGCCGAGGGGCACGGCGACACGCGCCACGTGCGCATGTCCGTGCTGAAGACTATACTTGAGACTGTGATTGTTAAGCACCACACGTCGACAGGCTCGATTCGTCGCGAATCAAGGGACGATCCTAAAGCTCGACTACTGGAGATCTTTCGACTCAATTACATCGCTCGGAAACGGCCGCGAGGGGTGGCAGCCGAACCAGACGATGCTCGTAAGAGCCGCGGCGACAAAACGAAGGCAAGAAGGTCGAGTAGGATCACCTATTCGATCCATGGGAAGGCCATTGTCCCCATGGAGGCCCCGTGCGACCTCCTCGAGATTCGCCACAGCCTGGCACTACAGCGAGTGGAAGCGATGCGACGCGAAAAAGAAGAAGAAGAGCACGCGCAGTGCACGTTCAAGCCGCGAATCGTCTCGGTCGGTACCGCGAGCGAGTCGTTGGGCAGCTACAAGTTCCGCGAGGCGCCGCCACGAGAGCCTGAGGCGTTTGATCGTCTGTATAGCGATGCGTTCGAGCGGCAGAACAACAACATGGCGCAGTACTTTCGAGCTCGCCAGGAAGAAGACGAAAAGTGCAAAAAGGAAATGCGGGTGTCGCCGACGTACGTGAACGGACTGACCATCGAAGAGCGGCTGGAGCGGCTCCACGAGTCACTTTCAAACAACGCGTTGCCTGTCCATTTCCATGAGAAGATTGCCGAGATGCGGCACGCGTACGCGGCCAAAGCTGAAGACGCCCGTGAGAAAGCAAGTCGTTTGGAGCCGGCGCATGTATTCCCCAGAAGCAGAGACGGCCACACGATCGTTGTACCATTCAAGTTTGCAACTCAGCAAAGAGCAAAAGAGAACCGACGCAAGAGCATGTCCACGGTAAGTCGTCCTCGTCGCGATCCTCGCGGGTCGAATTCGTCGACGACTGCGATTCTCCAACAAATGAGATTGCGCTACGAGACAGGCGACGGTGACGCAGACGACGGCGACGCTGCTGATCTGTGCATTGACGTCCACGTCTCTCCGTTCGAGACCTACCAGTTGTGTCTAACCCGAGGAGACGATGTGCACGAAGCAACACGAGTTTTTGCTGAGATGTACGGTCTGGATTCCAATCAGCAGCAGCAGCTCATGTGCCACGCCGAGGCGAAGCTAGAACAGCTCGTCGATCTCTAGCTCGAGCTTTGTAGGTGGCGTCGGCGGCGTGCGGATAGACAAGTGGCGCTGGGCTTTGTCGGTCGTGAGGTCCATGATCTCGATGACCAGCGTGTCGACGGCGACAAACGGCTCGATGTCTTCGTCCTGCAGTGTCGTCGAGGCGGTCAAGATCCGCTCGATGTCCTCGTTACGGTACAACCCAAACAGATTCGTGGATTTGATGCGGCACTTGAAGCGGTGGTCAAGGCAATCGAGCCCAAGCGTGACGTCTAGCGGGATGGGCTTGGCATTGCGTGGTTTGATCTGTACAGAAGACTCGTCAGCGTAAGAATGCACGACAGCTCAAGTCGAGACACGCGTACCAATATATCAGGGCACGCGAAGAGCTCGTGGAGCGCAAAGTACGAGTCCGAGCCGCTGAGGGTACGGCTGCATCCTCGCATCACGCGGTCAGTCACTGCGAGGTACTTGTCGGGATCGTCGACGTGGCGAGAGACAATCCGCTTGATCGCCGCCACAAACGCTTCGGTGCGGTGGTCGCCCACGAAGCACACGCCGTTGAGCATGATCTCTTCGCGACTCGCGTCACGGAAGGCCTGGGCGGTGTCCACATCGCATGCGATGGACAACGGCACGTGCGTGAGGTCGCTGGCGTGGGTCGCGATGGCTTCCACGTAGTCTGCACGACGTCGCGTGGCCGTGAGCCGGCGGATCTTCAGAGCCAGGCGCGTGTCCAGCACCGCAGTGGGTGTCTTCGGCGCTTCGTCTCGGCTGAATCCGCTCTCGTCGGCTCGAGACGGTGACCGCACCGTCGTTTGTTTCATGCTGGCCGTGCCCAACGTTCTCGAATCAGGATCTTTCGAACGTTTGTTCCATTGCTCTTGTCATCCGGACTGACCGGCGCCTCTTCAGCACACCGAGTGGGATCCACAGACGATGTGGTAGTACAAATTGCAATTCAGTTCATTTATTTCATCTCTCTCTCTCCTGACGGCGTCAACGAGATTCGCCCCACACAGCGACCACGTTACCCTGCGAGCGATCGATCACCTTGCTCGTCTTCGTTTCCCTCTCCAAACCCACGGTCACAACTGCCATGCGAGCACGATGCTCTCCACTTTGACGCATGCGAACTCCCACTCGACTTTGACGCAGCGTGTTTCCTCCCTCTCTCCGTCTCATGACGTGCTGACACCTAGACCCCGTAGCCTTCTGCCTCACGTGTCCAACTCCACTCCTTTCTCCATCATCTCCGCCGCGATTCTTCGTTCTCTCTCCCTCTTCCCTCCCCTTCTTGCTTCCATAGCACTCGTCTTGTCCTGTAGTACACACGCGCGCTCCACCTGTGAGTGGTACTCTCGGTCCACTCGACCAACGTGACTTCCCGCGAGAGCCACCCGCAAGTGACCCGAGCGGGTCAGTGTGTCTGTCATCTACGAAGCAGAGCGCTGGACGTGCGAGGGTGGCGTGAAAGAAAGCTCTGCGGTGCTTCGTGGACGGTGTGTGTGCGTGGAACGTGTCTTTTTGATAAATACCCCATCGTGCTGTGTGTGTTGCTGTTTTCTCCAAGGCATCGTCTCGTCTCGACGGTCTGGGTTTCGTGTGGTTCATCCGACCACGGCGAAGCAGTCGCTTCGAGCCAGGAGCACGAGCTCGACCTTGTCTTGCCGCACTGTCGCGGGCGCACGCTCTTGCTGGTTCTCATTGTTGCTGGCCGATGGCTGGTCCGGCGGGCGCGACGACTGTTGGTCGGGCGACGGAAGCTCTTCGGGTGACACGTCCGTCACGTCGTAGATATTTACATAGTAGCCGTCCGTGATCGGCATGCCCCAGTACACACGCTTCCACTGGAAGCTGCCGTCGTTCGGCACGCGGTTCGCGATGGTCGTGGGTACCGACCACGCCACGTTGCACACGTCAATACGGACGCTCTGGACCGACTTGTCTACGACTTCCCACTGGACCTCGGCTGGCTGACCGCGCACCCAGCCGCCAAAGCACACCTTGTTAGACACGGGCGTGAGGATGCGCACACGGCGGCCGTTGTTGGACACGCTGCCGCTGCTCTCGCTCAGCGTGCGTCGCCGTCGGTTGCGCGCACTGCGCGAGTTATGGCCGCGTCGCCGGCCGGGCGTGTGGCCGCCGACAGCGCCGCCCGCCGTGTCGTGTTGGTTGTTGAGACTGCTGGCAATCTGGGTAAACGTGAGGTCGCGGCGGGACTGGTCCGAGAGCGAGTCGTTGGATTTTTCTTCGGCAGTGTCGTCGTCGTCGTCAAAGTCGGCGGCCTCCCACGTGGACGAGAGCGACCGCATGCGGGTGGGCTTGTGGACGTTGGGGTTGCGGGACGGTGTGGTTACGAGTGGACTCGCGGCCGACACTGCGTTCTCTGGGATGTTGATGAAGCCGACGCTACGGCGCCGCATCTCGCTGAGGTGAGTCGAGGGCGCCGAGCGCGGACCGGCGGCGACGACCGACAGCACAGCGTGTGCGGAATTCCCACTGGGCACCGCGGCGGCACTGGCAACCGAAGCCGCCGCAGCGGCAGACGCAGGGGCTGGCGTCTGGCCGATCGCGGCCGTCGAGGTCCAACACTTGAGCGTCATGGGAGTCGTACGAGGTGGGTGTCCCACGCACGTGCGTTGGGTTCCCCCTGGGTGACTGGGTGGTGCAGAGATGAATGAAAGAGGAGGAACGGAGAGTGCCTATCGGCGACGCCTCGACGATGCACTACGATAGTGAATGAGTGAGGAGGGGAGAGCGTGTCCACCGCAAAGCTACCGGCGCTGGGTCCGTCGATGGCGACTGAGGCAGCAACGGCGGCGGCGGCGGCGCAGTTCCTCCTCCTAATGGCGGTCCAAAAGTGTGGGCGCCGAGAGGTGAGGAGAGGGGAGCCTCGCTGGGCGGAGGGAGGAGGGGACGGCCGGCGGAGCTTCTCGCGAAGAAAGAACGGCGCGCAGCTCGCACAGCAGTGGGTGGGGGGGAACCGAGCGACGCCGTGGACCTCTACAAATTGATCTCGCCACCTCCACGCCAGCCGATCTTCAAGAATGGAAGCTGGCGACAGCAGTTGTCCAGTTCCAGAACACGGTGATAGGGATGGGGCCGGATGCGACGCCACTTTAACCCACTACACCGTGAATTGGGATCCCACCGACGCACGCCAGTGGTGGCCACTTTCGATCTTCGAAATTATCCCCCCGGGGGAGTAGACCTTACACCTGCAAAAGATCATCGAGGGAAAGCGATATGCCCAAAGGGAAGGAGGGAAAGAAAAGAAGGAAAAAAAAGAGCGCCCACTGCGGCCAAGGCGGAATTCAGTCAAGGCGACGCTGGCGTCAGTGAATTACACACCAACAGACAGACAGCCCGGCTCGGCCTCTAATAAAGTCCACACGCCCGTCACGACTCACGGCGTGAACGAATTGTCAGGGGCTGTCCGAACTAAAATAACTGGCGTTGAGGTTGGTCGGACCAACCATATGCAACAGCGAATCGAAGTGGACGTGCTGCTCGCGAGGCGCACACGCCACGAGGCGTGTTTCTCTGTCCATATCCATTCAGTAAGAGAGTGTACCGTATTGGAAATACGGTGTGCGTGCGTGCGAGCGGTCGGCTGTTGGGGGTTGGGAGTCTTTGCTTCACCCCCCCTACTTTTGTATGATACAACTGGTCCTACGGCAGAACCACTTCAACGCCACCCACCCACCCAACCACGTGAGGCGGTCGAACATCCGGCTCCCACCACGATGTGCGAAAAGAGATCCGCCATCGTGACGCGGACACCTGTCGCTGTCTGTGACCTCACGTTCACGACATTAGAGAACTTTAGTTTGACGTTCTGGAGAAAACTTTGGACAAAATAACCGAACTTAGGTCTAACCCCATGCGCACTTAACGACAGTTAGACTCGGATAGACG